>VXBL01005888.1:679435-755655 GCA_013400195.1 Aramus guarauna
CTTTGATACATACAGCAAGTTAGTTTCATAGTTTTTAATATGTAAGATCTCATTTCTGCAAGTTTTCAGTCCTGCCCTTTTTCCTCCTGTTAAATGAAGTAGCAAATTACTTAAAATATGAATTGTGGAGCCACGTATGACTGAATGAAGGATGTTCATTCTGTGCATCTCTTTCTTTTTTTTTTTTTTTTTTNGTAAGTGCTCAAAATATTGCCTTTCCACCAAGAAGACATTTATAAGCATTTACCTTTATAAATATTGATTTTTAAGATGCAAAATTTTGTTGTGTCTTCTAACTCCATCCAAAAAGCTGCTTCCTAGCTCATTTCCTCTGTTCGAGTCCCAGTTGTACATTGCTTCTATAACTTGCTTTACGAGACTGGCTTGTAGCCTCCACTTACTAGTCTGAGAGAGTCTTTCTAAAACTTCCATTAGAATAGCGTTTAACTGCCTAGAAGGAGTTACAGGATCTGCTCAGACTGTTTTCCTAATGTTAAGCCTCTATTTTCATGTTCCTTAATTCCTTTCAGCATTTCAGTATTAGCCCTCTCAGTGCCATTTAAATGCATGCTTATTTTTATTGTGGATATATGTGTAATGTTTTTCACTTATTTTCAGACTATAATCATCAAAGTGACAAATTTTGAAATAACTCAGACCCCCAGTTAGCTTTTGCAATTAAAAGCCTGGCCCTGCAGTCTTTGGGAAATGTCAAGCTGTGCACTCTTAATTTTTTAAGCTGTGCACTCTTAATTTTTTAATCTTCTTTTTTGAGCGCCGCAGCAGTTTTTCTTTCAATTCTTTTCCTAACCTCAAGCTGGAGGGAGTGCAGAAGGGTTTCTCAATGTTGAGATGGACTAGAAGAGCTCACTTCCCAAATCTGAACAGGAATGTCATGTGGACAAAGTTTTGATTTTTCCTTTCTTTTTAAGTCTGTTGCATAGAGCAGAGAGGACTATGCATACCATCAGGGAAATAAGGACCTGTAATAGTACTTTGGAATGGTGTGAAGACTATGCATTCCTTTTAGATCCCCCCNGAAGCTTTTCAGAATTACTATTTTCAGATAGTTTATGTGCTGGTAGCTGAGATGGTCTTCTGGAAGACAGTATCTGAGACAAGAAATACTGGAAGGCTTAGAAATACATCCTCTGAAGTGCAACAGTATAGCTATGTGAACAGTGCTAGGCGATGAGTATGCTGGACAAAACAAAATCCTTATCAAAAAGCTGTTATGGTTTGTATTGAAATACTTTTTTTAATAGTAGCTCTAAAAATACATGTTCTTAATTGTACACTCTTTGTCTGTCTCTCCTTCCAGATTGATTTTCTTTTAGGAATGTCATTTATTAGCCCTGGAAAAAGTGGATTCTTTCCCTTACACAAGTAATTCTGTTTAAAATTATTTCCTTGCAGCACCTGAAATCGTTACACAAACCTGAGCTTTATTGATCAGACTTGATTTCTGAGGTTCTGTAGAATTTGCATCTTTACACTAATTTGTTGCAATACAGTGGATATAAAGCCCTGCTGGGCAGCAACGATACATGCAGAAGTATAGGGCACTACTTAAACAATATGCTTTTGTTGCACATATTTTTAATGGTATAATGAGTATATTAATCACCAGGGAGGCCAGGCATTCCAAATAATTTCATTTCTTATGAAGCACATCTTATATTTCTATGTTATTTGTTGCTAATTTTAGCCTGCTTTTGATACTTACATTTAGTTCTTACTGACAGTGTCTGCTCTTGCAGATCAAAGGGCAAGAATTGGCTTGTTCTCTTTTTTTAAAAAAAGTATTATTTCACACTGTTTGCTTATTAATTAAAACAGTTTAAAAAAGGAAATCTTTCTGAAATGGTGAAAGAAATGCTTTTTAATGAGAACATCTCATATAGGAAAACAGCAGACTTGTATCCACATGTTTCTTGAGACATTCTTGTTATGAATTATGAGTAGGCAGGGCTATGCAGAAGGAGAAGTGTACACCCCAAAAATCAATAACATGTACATAGGCAGTTCGCAAATGATAGAACTAGTCTAAAGGAGAATATTTTAATACACTATCTGAATGTCCCAGATTCAAGGAAGGGCATTTAAATGGTTAAGATTACAGGATATCATCACAAAGATAGGAAGATGCCCAATTCACTGGCTCCATCTGCTTGTAAATACACTCCTTTCTTTGTTTAGGGTTCATCTTTTGAGATGCTGAACTCTTCAGAGAAGAGCTTCCAAATTTTTGCTAAGTAATTGGTGATATTTTATAGAAAAAAAAGTTGTCTGAATTTCCATTCTCTTCTGTTTCTCCTTGTTTCTCCCCCCCTCCTTTTTTGTCCTTTTGTTCTTTTTCATTATTGCTGCTGTTCGTTGCTCTGCCTTGCCTGCCTCCTCCTCCTGATGACAGTTCTCTGCTGTCCACTTTTTTTTTCCTTGCTTTTTGTTGTGCTATATGTTCTGTTTCCATCTGTGTTTCAATTTGGTTATGCACCCTACTGTGTCCTGAGTGATAACAAGAATCACGATCCCTTCCCCATCCCTGTCTCTCCTCTGAGCTCTGCTGTGTTATCCGTGTTGATGTACTTCCTGTGCTTTGTCTCACTGCAGTCCTTTCTTCCTATTTCTTTCCAACTTTTGCTTCTTTTAATCCTTTCACTTTCAATTTTGGCACTTGTTTTCTCTAAATCTTTCTGGAACGCATCCCTTTTGCCCTTCCAGGACTTCTCTCAACTGCTTCTCCCAGAGAGCACATACTTCTAGTCTGAGATGTGGATGAGTCTTGTACTCCCTGGAAGAATAATAAACCTATAACTAGCATTTTCCTTTCTCATCCATATATATACTGACCTTGCTGTCCCTCTGTAGTGGAAAAAATATATTTAACGGACAGACAGCTATACCCATTGTCTCCCAAATGCCTCCTCCTGCCTCATTTCAGGTTGTGGAGATGAGACATGGTGCTTGTACAAGTTTCCCTGGGCACGGAAGGGCTGGCTTGCCTTGACAACCCGTCAAACTGGCAGGGACAGAATGGCAGCACGGCTGGGCAGAGACACCTTGCCGGACCGTTGGGCTGCATTTGTATTTCAGTATGGGAAATACTGAGGCCCAAGCTAGTACGTAGCCTTTTAGAGAAATTGTTACAACCTGAAGCTGAAGAACAGGTGAGGTAAAGAGGGTCCATTGCCAATGGAGGAGCAGGACCATTCTTCTTCAGAGCAATTTGACTTGTCAGGTTGGTGGGACGAGTCTATATGCAACCTTTCCTGGAGACGGAGACAAATAGCTTGCTTTCAAGTTCTACAAAACACAAGTTTGAGCAAAGTCACCATATTGTTTTGGCAGAATCTTCTTGTTGGAGGAGCTTGGAGAAGTTGATGAGGGCAAGATAATTGAAGAGCTCAGTGGTATCTTTGAAGGGTGGAGCCTGTGTTAGAGAGTGAACGTATGTGAGAGAGATGCAGGAGGGAGGAAAGCACAAGACTAGACAAGGAAAAGCAGGGGGGAAAGTGTTACTGGTGTATATGATTTTGCCATGAGTTGTTGATTTTGTTTTGCTTAAGCCTTGGAGCTTACTTTAATTTGCAATGGCAACTATTTTCAGCTTTGTTGATTGCATAGAGACTTTAAACCATGAGTCTAAATTGGTGCAGCACCAGGAACACGTACAATTATCAGCATTTCTACCTATAAGTGGGATCTAACTCACAGCAACATCCCATTTGAGGTAGGCAGAAATGAGGTTGCTTCCCAGGAGCCAGGACGCATGTATGTGCGCTCCAGAGGTAGCTCCACTGTAGGCTTACTTCTGAGATGATTGTAGACAGCACTGAGCCAGGAGGCAAGGGAGAAGAATTAGTTTATAGGGTCTGTGTCTTGGATTTATACTGCTTAAATGTAATTTGCTAGAATCCCTCTATGAGCTGTAATTTTATAATGTTTAGAGAGGATGAATAGAGTTGGTATAGTGTTCCTGAGGGTAAACACCAGCCACTGGAGTTTACTGAAAATGTGACTAGAAATTTTAATTTTAGGAACACAGAGTTCCTCCATTTCACGTACACACCAGGCATTTGAATACAGCTCCTTTTTTATATTTGTCACTGACAAGCTATGATTTATTTCCTCATGGGTGTAAGTCAGGGGCTGTGCTTGCTACAGTGCAGGAGGCTCTGGAGGGAAAGCGGAATCAAATGGAGAAGTATACTTGAATTCTCCCCTCTTGATCCCAGTCATTTCTGAGTTGCTTTTCTCTGATTGTGGTTCTGCCAGTAAGCTGTGTTGATGTCAAAAGGGGATTAACTCATTTTATCCTCTTCTGTGTGGCTGAGAAAAAAATACAAGAAAAAATTTGCAGAGGAATAGCGGATTGGAAGAGGTGGGGGATTTGATCAGCTGGCATGGTGCTTTGGGAAGCTTCCACTTTTGTGCTTTACTTACCACTTATTTTTACAAATACGTACAGCTACTGTGAGTTACCTTTCCGTTAACCACGGATAAAGTTTCTTTGCAAAAGGGGAGATGGTTCTGAAGAATATCACACCAGTGCATTGCAAGTGAGGTTTTAGGAGACATCAGCTATCACCCTTCCTCACCTAAATTAAATTATCATAGCATCATTGCTCTGTATTTATGAGGCTGCACTAAGAATATCACTTCACCCTGGAGTAAGTATTGGAGGAAGATTTGGAGAGATAATGAGAGTTGGAATGGGAGAATTTTCCATTTTAAGAGTAAAGGATGAATACTGGCATATTTACAGCACATCTGTGGCTGTTTCAGCACAGGTGGGTCCAAAATCTCTCGTTCCAGACTCGGATAGATAAATCGTATAGATTTTGCTGGCATTACCCATGTGAACAAAATGAGAAAAAATTGGCCATTAAACCAAGCCCAAATCATATTTTTCGGCTAATTAAAGCTACAGCTCTTGGTATCAATATGAACAGCAATAAAATAAAAACTGGATGGCATACTTCTTGTGAAGATTCAGAAAGCATTACTCGTTACCCTGTTGTTCATGTGGAGCATTATTTATCTGGCATTGCAGGGCCAAATTCTCCCCTAATTTATGACCATGCAGTTCCACAGACTTTGTCAGTTCAGCTTTGCATAACGGAATAAAGGTGCTCACCCACGGTGAGTTAGAAATGTAGCTGCAGGCTAAAATCAGTCGTCGCGTTGCTGCATCTGTACTCACACAGGTAACGGGCTGATTTTCATTTGTAGTTCTTATTCTCGTGGGGATAGATGTAAGCTAATTATACAACCAAGGTGGAACTTAGTTTTTGAACTACTTGCAACTACTTTTCCAGAATATGATCAGCAAATGCTTAATACTGTATTTCTAACTGGATTTCTGACAAAGGGGCCCCTTCCAATCCGTGTAAAGGTTCTTAGTGGTCATCAGTATGCTATAGTCCGTACCTTTAACATACACGACTACGTAGTCCTCTCCTTTTGCCTTTGCACATTTTAGTATTTGTGAAAACAGTAATTGCCTTTTCCTAATTTTGTTTCAGGAGACCTTGACTTTGAGCAGGTTTCTTTGTATACAGTATCAGGGCTTAAGGGAAGAATGAAATTAATCCATAACTGGTGCGTTGTCATAAATGGGGAAAAGTGTTATTTGTATATTTTTGTAAATATGTAACATTTAATGGCAGTTTTGTAGTGACGTGCTGTTTTTGGGGGAAAAAAAAGAAAGTTTGAATATGCTTAATGTAACACTTAACTGTGATTCAATTGCACAATTAATAGCTTAATCAAAAGTCTTGTGCAATATGTAGTGCACACACATAACCAAGTATCTGTTAGTGATCCACAACCAAGTTTTTGGCAACTTTTAATGATGGTGATGAACTGTGCGGTACAGTTTATCATGCGGTCTTTCAGCTTCGAAACATGTAGCAGGCAAACTACTGTATACGTACCTGTGTACTCCACTGCATCCAAAGGTATGCATTTGTCCTGAGAACCTGCACTACAGGTTTTTCTTTAATAAAATTTGATTCTAAACTATTGGTTGCTTTGTTTTTTTCTTGGGAAGCATTTCACGGGATTTGTGGAGGGAAAAGGGTTTAATCAGTCCCCAGGGTTTGTGCGTGTGTGCTGATTTGTCAGGAATTAGCGGTAAATGACTCAACTTCAGCAGCACCAAAGTTTCATCCTCCTCCACTTTAGCCACTCCTGTACTTCATCCTCCCGTACTGCAGCTCAGCCACTGCCAGGGAAAAAAGGGAGCAGTCCTTTTCCCACAGGAGTGGAGCTCCTGCAGTATAATTGGTGGAGGGTGACGCTCTGTGGTGAGACTGACGCCGTGCAGCGGCAGTTGAAGCAAAGTGAGTGTTCTCCTACAACTCCGCTGAATCAAAGGCTGAATATTTCCATCGAGCTAAAGAATTAAAGAACACAGCAGGTTTTAACCTTGATCTCCCTGTAAGAAACAGCCATAAACAGAACAAAGCTGTGTGTGTTCTTCTGCCCTTGCCATGTCTTTATTCCAATCTCTTCCATTTTCATTGGCTTCTTCACACACGACTTGCTCCTTATTTATTGTTTTTTCTTTATTAACTGCATCCTCTTTCCTTTATCCCATGCTCTTCCTGAAGACTTGCCTGTGCTGTACAGAAGCTGCATCCTCCTTGCAAAATTGAGGCGTCTGCAAATCAGACCCTGCCCTTAAGCCAGCCGCATGCGAGGATGGAGCCCTGGCTCTCAAAACGCTCCGTTACGGATCCTGGCAAGTGCGCTCTGTCTTCGTGAAGGTCACTGAATTTGTAAGGTCAGAATGGCCCGTGCAGCCCTGCAATTTGGACATTCTTCCCTGCTTCAAAGTTCTGGGGTGAGCCGGTGCTGGCTTAGCTCAGGTTTCGGGGTGGAATGCGGTTTAGGGTGCAGTTGGTGCCGTGCGGCTCGGCTTTCCCAGGGAGAGCCTGACGCTGGTGC
Organism: Aramus guarauna; assembly: GCA_013400195.1. Classification (NCBI taxonomy): domain Eukaryota; kingdom Metazoa; phylum Chordata; class Aves; order Gruiformes; family Aramidae; genus Aramus; species Aramus guarauna. The sequence continues at coordinate 686,390 of VXBL01005888.1, forward strand.
AGTATAAACTTGACAAGTTCTTTTCACTGCCTTAACGCCCACAACGGGGAAGAGCAGAGATGTTGCTAAGCATTGTGGTGGTGGATGTGCAATGTGAAGTCTCACTAAACCTCATACTGGAACAACGCAGCAACGTAAACTAATATCTACCAATTTTTTTAATTAGCCATAGAAATTTTATAGACTGAAACTGAGTTTTAACAGTACAATGAATGGATTATTTATTCATGGAATGGGTGTATTTTGAGGATCAGAAAATGGACAATTAGAAGGAAAAATCTCCAAAATACAAGTTTAAACTTCATTTTCTCAGTCTCCCCTAGTTGAGTACTTTCTCATACTCCCTGCTGAAAGACTTAGTGGCCAGAGGAACCCCATGGTATGGGCTATATGATCCTACTCTGTGACACATCGTGCTAAATGCGAGGCTGGGTTCAGAAATGAAGCTTGAGGCTTTCTCTGCTTGTGTAACTCAGCTAGAAAACATTTTGATGGTTGTCATTTTAGGTTGCCTAATCCTATATTGTGGCTAGCTGAGACTTTAAACTGCAATCTATCATTAAAAAAGAAGCCTGTTGAATCTCAAGTGGCTACATTTCATTTTCCAAATTTAGTGTTCTGATATAAACAAAAGCAAATCCCAAAGAAACCCTGAAGTATCTTATTTTTAATGATGTTCCAATAGCTCTTGCTGGGGAAAGCTCCCGAGTTGGAAGGGCGGGAGTGAGAACTGACACAGACAAGCTGTTCCCGTAAAAGAGACACCAAATGAAACTTGGTAATACTTAACCTGAAGGGCTACTTTACTTCAGAAACCAATTTCCGTGGAAAAAAGGATAAGACAATAACTTCACTTCTGTTTCCTTTGCTGTGCCGATCAAAGCCATATTAATTGCTATGCTATTTTGAAGCTGAACTGGTTTAAATATCATCATAAATTATGTCTCTATAATAAAACTTCTGAGTCATAAACATCAGCCAATATTTTTTTCCTGTTTTCCATGAAGACACTGATTTATTTTCCATTTTTTTCTTTTTGTGATTTATGCCTTGAAAGATGCTTTGCTTTCAAATGAATCCAGCTGCTGCGGTGACAATGTTACTGTACTCTGACCCTCACGGTTTTCAAAAGCTGAAGCAAAATGCTATAAATGCTGCTCAGTGTATGATTAACATGATAAAAGGATCTGTTCTCAATATGACAGCATCACACCACAAGCTGACCTCTGAAACAATCAGAAGCAGCAGTATATGCTAAAAAAACCCAGGTTTAAAAAGTAATAATTCCAAGAAATAATTCAGTGGCAGCAATTATCAGTCTATTTAAAAATTAATAATGAAACCAGGAATGAAGCTTTTCACTGAAGTTTAATTCAGGACCATGTAGCTGTAATTCTATTGAGCTATAATTCTGCACAATCTAATAGGAAAATTATTTCCTTGTCATCAGAAGAGATTATTGAAGAGGAATATCCTTGATGTAGTTTAATTATTTCAATTATCTAATATATTGTGAAGGAACAACACTGCATTGTCTTGATCTTAAGACAGATGCTTGCTTTAAAAATGAAATTGAAAAGGTGAGACAGTATTTTATAAAAGAGAATGCTTCTGTAACTGCTAGTGCAACAAATTAGTCTTTTATGAAAGAAACCAGTTTCATTCATCAATACCAATATGGCAGGGGAACTGGGGAAGCACACCAGGACACGTACCCAGCATTGCGCTTCCAGCCTCCGTCCACCGTGGAGCTGGACCTTTCCGCTTCGGAGCCGGCAGCTCTCTGCTCAACAGCCTGAAGTCATTCTTTTCTGCCATCAATTTCCTCTGTTGTTTATGGACCTGTATAAGCTTCTAGCATCCGTAAAATTCTGTGGCAACAAGTTTTATAGCTGACTTAGGCAGTGAGCAAAAGTACCTCTGTGCAGTTGTTTTGAACCTGGTCCATTAATTTTGATACCCTCAGAGTTTGTACCAGAGTTGACAAGGACTATTTCATTCCCATGTCACATTCTGCTGATGATTTTTTATAACCTTTTAACATATTCTTTCCCTTCCTCAAGAGGGTTGTTTTTTGGTTTTGGTTTGTTTTTTTTTTCCCCACACTGAAAAACCCTTATCTTTGTTTTCCCTTTGAATTTAATTGTAAAATCAGTATTATTTTTTTCTATATGGGGAGGTTTCTGTACTTTTGGATCTCTTTCTTGCTCTTGTACCATCACCCGTATGAGTGTATCTATTTATGATATTCAGTGCCCAGATTTTGGATAATGTGATAATATTCTATAGATCCTAAAGCAGACAATAGATGAATCAGAGATGGTAGGTGGGTGTTTTTCTTTTACCACTTGTTTGTGCAAGTTCTTGTGCACAGCAGTTGGTTTAGGGTTATCTTTATCGATGGGGGCATTTGGTGCCCTGGACAGCCCAGGATGCTGTGATGTACCTGTGTCTTGGTCAGGCAGGGTCTAGAGCTGTTTACTGCATTTTATACCACGGGGTTTTTGCTAGGGGATGTTTTTTCTTTTTTTTTTTTTTTTTTAATTATTGTTCTTATGCAGGACATGGGTATTTTCTTGGACTTAAATGTTAAAACTCCATGATCATCTTCAGGTGTAGTCAGAGCTATTTTGATGCTCATAATTGTCTAGATTGTTTTTTTGGATTTTTTTCCCCCTCTTTTCTTACCGCAGACAGTTCTTTCTATATTTATCTACATTTAATTTCTTCTGACATTTTAATCACTGGTGAAGTTGTGAAAGATATTTCTGGAAATCCTTGTAGTTAGCTTTTAGTGTTACTACCCAGAATAAATTAGTAACAGCAAATTTTTCATCTTTTTTTTTTTCTAAGGCTCAGACTCCAGCCTTGTGGGATCCCAAGACTGACTAGAAAGGCTGAGGCCGCTGGAAATACAGATTTTATGCTCTGGTTTTTTGTTTGTTTGCCAACCAGTTATTTATCCTATTGGGATATTTTTCCCTTTCTCCAGTAGCTACTTAAACCTCTTCAGTGACAGACCTTGTCAAAAGTGTGTTGAAGAAATCCAAGCAGAACATGTTCTTTTCCTGGATGCTCATTAACAGCCTCACACACCTCTTAGCACTTCATGAGCAAAGACACCCCAGTATAAAATCTGTGTTGACTCTACCCCAGTACAGTGATTTCTCAATCTGTTCACTAATTCTTCACTTTATTATTCCATCTGTCAATTTGCCCAGTACAGCTGTAAAAGTCTGTTTCCTGATTTTTTTCCCTCTCGATTCAAAAAATGGTGTCACATTTGGCATCATTCATTCTCCAGCAAGGAGCCCTTCTTTATAAGGCCCTGTGCTTAAGTACTCTCATGAGGGGTCTGATGGTACTCAATTTATGCACAAATTAAAAAAAAAATATACAAAAAAGAAGAATTTAACATTAAAGCACCTCAAGGCTTACAATCTGGGTGCCCACCTGCCAGAATAAGCCACAATGGAGTGAGTAAGGTGTTGGGTAAATTACAGGTCTTTTCTATTGAACGCCTTTGGGATGCAGCTGGGTAGACCAAATATTAAATGTAGCTTATAGAAAAACAGTAGGATCCTCTTTGAGGCTTTTTTAGGCCCTGTGCCTGAGTAACTTCAGGTGTCCATTTTCTAGTTTTCGCATATCCACTATTCTACTACGATAATACTATGTATTATATAGTACAACTATTCTAAAAATATATTTTTATATATAACATATATTTTTATACAAGTTGTCCTACATATATCTTTTACACACATTCTTTCTTTCTCTAGAGAAATACTAATAATTTGCTTTACTTTTGAATGCTTTTGAATTGCCAAAAGGCAGTGAAGGGTTCTACGCTTTGATTAAGCGAACTAAATGCTGTGTCTACTTGAGAGACAATTGTTATTAGTTGTACCACCAGGACATGTTTTACATCTGCTGGCCACCTTTTTCTCCTGCGGACAAGGAGGCTGTGAGGACAGAAAAGAAACCAATAAGACTACTTTATAATACTGCTTCCCTGAGTTTGGTAAAATTAAATGTATTTTCTATTTAAGCATGGTGTTTGGTAATAATTTTACTGTAATGGGAGCAAGAGCTAAATCTAGGAAAAGCAACAAGGAGTAATTATGGCTTATCAGTTCTCAATCTAATCTGTCAGTCATCTACAAGGATTTGCTACATTCCTAGTTAAGCAGCCTGATAATTACTTCAGTTTGATTTTGAGCTGCTTTAATTTCTTAGGGGTATTTTTTAATGTTTTACAGTTTTACTTTATTTATGAGTGGGGCTGACATCTAAGCAAACTGATGCAGTAACACTCAATCAGCCGTAACTTCTGCTACGAGCTCTGACTACATTGAACTTCCATTTCCCATTGCTGGACCATCCCTTCGATAGACGGCATTCAAGTTGCAGAAGGTCACCACACAGTTAAATGAGGACAGAACTGATACCAAAAAAATACTAATTTTAACCTGTCCACGCATTTTTCAACTGACTGGCACAGGAGAATGGTACTTGGCTGAAGAGGACTATTGTCCTGCTAAGGTGCCACCTACTTATTATACCGACAAATACTAAGAAAGAAGAATGCAAAGACTTCTTTTTTTGACAGGTAACTTTATTAATAATGATCTTGGATCTGTCGCACCTACCAGGTGCCAGTCTTTTTTTCACACTCTGCAAGACTTTCTGAAGAATAAACTAGAAAGGCATAAAGTTAGTTGAAGCTACTAAGACACACATTTGTAGGTGGGTCTATTTTGGATTTTTTTTTTTTTTTTTTTACAGAAGTTTCCATGAATGTGTGTCAAAAAACTTAAATACATTGAGAAAAACAGTAGAAAGACTATATTTACAGTCAATTATAATGGGCACTGCCAACATATCCAATAACAAAAATAAAACAAAAACTTTTTTCATGTTTCTTTCATGCTTTTTTTTCACAGAGATTTTTAAATATGATTTTGTTTTTTAAAAAATACAATAAGGAAATAATTACATTCTTAATATGAGAACATTATCTTACAACATACAGCCTGGGCCAATTAACTTGAAAGTGTCTTTAACAAAAATTTATAGTAAATTAAGTATTCTCCATTTGAAAAATCAAATTGCCACAATCATCTCATTAAAAAAAAAAACAAAAACCAAAAACAAAACGACCTTTGATCCCCCAAAGTTATGATCTCTTTTTTTTTTTTAAAAAAAAAAGCATCACCCATAAAAAACAATAAAAAAGCACCTGGTACAGTTTGTTGAGGAAGCACAAGTGTAACATTTTCTGAAAAGACATAGAAATGCAATAGTTTAAAATACAAGAGTTTTCTTTAAAACAAAAGTCATGCTGCTCTATGGCTGACTTTGCCCGGTGATCCTGAAATCTAAAAATGGTGAAAATACAGGCTCTGTCGCTCTTTGTAAAAAATTGTACAGCAATAGTACTATTCAACAAAATGGAGTATATTTCACAGCACCGAATGTGGTCTATAGAGAGGTTATTTCCCGAGGTTTTTTTGTCTTCCTCCTTTCAAAACCTTGGCCATGATATCGAATAGACATATCACTAATGCAAAGCGCGATGGTACGGATGTACTTACACATAAGAGACACGCAATTACAGTATGTGCCGGGTTGGGGGCGAGCGGGTGGTGGTGGCTTTATGGAGCCTTTGCTGGAGGAAGGGTGAAAGATGCTTAATTTTGCCGGCAGCCCCAGCTGCAGCAGGCACTATAGGTGTCAAGAGTGACCCGTGCCTATGGCAGAGCAGAAGTCTTGTGGCACTGGGGTCACGCGCACGGCCCCGGCACCACGCGGGTTCTGCTGACTTGGACAGAAATTTGCACACTTCTGTCTCAGGCATGGATTAAAACCTGTCCTTGCCAAGGATTTTTTTTTTTTTCCCCCCACGGGATATAAAGGGTGGAAGATACAATGCCAATATTGGGTAAATAAGACAAGTGATTTGGCTTTTGACTACTCTGCATTACTCGATGCGGGACCACTTCTTAATGGCAACTGTTACATCATTGCAAACATTGACTAGAAGCCTAATTTGCATCATAAATATGTACAGATATAAATTAAATATTTATTGAAATATACAAATAAATAACTTAATTTGAAATAAAAAGCCTAAATGAACTTAACTTTTGCTTCAAATTTGTTTCTGCTAATATCTATGGGAACTTGATACCGTTTCGTCCATAAGTCATACAGCATAGAATGTGCCCTTCACTTGTAGAGTTAGTAAGTAAGCAGATGACCTGAAATAATATAAAAAAAATCCTGTTTTCAGTGAAAACCACACTGACACTTGCTTCCCTACTGTATCTGCATTCCTGCGGCACTTTGTACAAAGCTGAGTCCCAAAGAAGTAAAGAGCCTTTTCTCATTTTGGGCCCCATTTCTACTCCACTGAGGTCAATGGGATTCCTGGAACTAATTGCATTTGGAAACAGGACACAGGGCTGTGTCCTATCAGCTATCAGGTCTTTCTGACAGCTCTGTGCCTTCAAATCCCACCAGCTCCTGCGGGAAGTTCTTGGGTATCCAGCTCAGCTGGGAATCCCAGTGTACCCGTCAAGAGTTACAGACACCTGTTCCTAAAGGCTATAGGACTATAGGCTGAGCCATAAAGGGGATGTGATCCTTGATAACTGCTGTCTTGCCAACGTCTGTGGTTTTAATTGCAAGTTTCAACTAATTATCAAGACATCCACATCTGTGATTATCTCAAAGTATGAGTAGTATTTTAAGTTTTTTAATTAAAGCAATTTTCTAGTCCTCACAGCTGAGGAGAAAAAAAATCTTGAGAATGTGATTGAAGGCTCTCCAAAGGCTTAAAAAAAACACAGAGAAAAAATTAAAAGAACCCAACTCATTATGTTTTTTCCCCTCTCTCTCTGCTGATTTTTTAAAGCCAATCTTGAGATTTTGAAGGACTTTAGTTGGCAATATACTGCATGTAAGTTCTCAGGAGTGACATGGATGGAGGTAAAGAAGAACAGATTTCTATAATTTCACAGACTAAAATGCAAGATGCTGTTTCTTAGTAAACAGAAATGAACTCCTGGCTGAGAAGATCCCCAATTCTTTGTAAAATTGTTTATAACAGAGTCTGGAAACTACCATCTTTTCAATCCATCTCCCTCAAAAATAATAGCTGAGGTCTGAAAAGATGAAGGAAACTAAATACAGCAGTGTTCTATAACTCAAGTTTAACAATATTATATTATAAAAAACAAAACAAGACTGACTGCATAAGCTATTCTGAGTTGCCATTATCTGTTGAGGATTAATTTCAATTACGTTTTCTTTTCCTAGAAGTATAGAAAAGAAGCAGTATCTAAAAATACCTTTTGCCTTTTAAAAAAAATGAGGAGCAAATCATAGTTCAACAACATGACCTTTGAGAACGACTGGTGAACAACTGGAATACTAATAAAGAGAATGTACTAAAATACTTTTTTTTTTTTCTTTTCCAAAGTATGGCAGCTTTTTATCTCCCAATGACAAAAGCATCTGTCTAAATTGTATCCAAAAAATGCTTCACAGCTGAGTCGTGTCATCCCACGGTCTCACATCAGCATAGAGGATGGCAGCACTGAAGAGCTCCTGCCTTCCCGGCCAAGCAAGCCACGCCATTTCTGTGAATACTTCAGTTTTCTTTTGCCACGGGAACCGCCAACAGCAAGGCGATTGCTGATGAGCAAGACTTCGCTCGGCCGCCTCTGTGGCAGACCTCGCAAAGTCAGCTTTAACCTGTAAGAGTACTTGTTATCCGTAATGATTTCACCTCGGTCTTAACGCACCAGCCTTCAACGGCGTTCAGGCAATCTGCTGCGATATCATTAACATGGCTGCTCTATGCCGTTTCAGCGAAGTAAACTTTCAACTGCGACTTTATGCTCCTTTTTACTTACTGTGGTTGGTTTGGTGGCTTTGGTTTTCATTTGCTTTACCAGTGAAGTTGGAAATAAAGAGTTACAGCTAATAAAAAGGGGCACACATAGTTACACAGCAATACAGTAGAGGGAATACAGGCAAATTAGCGCCGAGCTACCATTAACTTAACAGAATTATAAAACCTCTTATGTTGTATCGCTTGATACCACCTTTCAGATGAGTCTTTTGCAGCCTACATCTTGGTCCATAACAGGTAAGGCCTTTACGGAAAGTAAGTGGTTTTGCTATATTTATGTTCCATTTTTCATCTCCCATTCCTGGAAGGGGTGGGGAGGGGGGAAGAAAAAAAAGATATGGAGAATGTTAGAGAAATCAGGATATTTCACTGATGTCATCAGTTCTGCTAAGCCAAAGCCAACTGAGGTCAGTAACAGTTTTTCCATTAACTTCACTGGATCCAGCCTTCTGCCCACAAATTAGTTTGGGAATGCTAACAAGTATGTCCTGATAGTGTCTGTGCTCGGCTTCCACCCCTCCGCAACTATATACGGCAACTTTCTCTCTAGCGCAGTGCAAATAAGCCATGTTTGTTTTCTGCAAAGGGGACTTGTGGAAAAAATTCGCACACCACAGTTGGTCTAAAGCACTCAGCTGGAGCTGAATGAGAGAGGCTGATTTAGCATATAGGGCTTTCTAACTCACTTGCAGGAGACAGCGGGGAGCACTCAGTGTCTCTCATAGCTGACACCAAGTGACAACTTTACTACTCTTCAATTTTTTATTAGAAAACTCATGGCAGACACATGTTTCTATGGCTAAAAAGGGCAGCTTACTGAGGTAGAGACACTTACAGGCAAGGTAAAGAAAAACGAGTTAGTTTACATTGCATTTGTTTCATGTATACATAATCCAAGTTGAGCTATTGCTTGGCAAGTTAAAGCAATTACTTTGCCTTTCCGTGCCTCAGTTTCCCCATCTGTTAGCTGAGGACAATGACACCTACCATACAGAGCAAAGCATATAATCTATAATGCTTTCATCCATATGTCTCAGAGCAAGGTATTGCCATTTCTTCTGCCACATGTAAGTGAAAATCATGCAGTTAAATCAAACTTGTGGCTATCGAGTGATACCTACAGTATTTCCTAGCAGTACATAGGCGCAGACGAGCTGAAGAGGGATGAGCTCAGCCTAGGACATCCACATGGTACCTACTCCCTGAATCACACCCTTAGAGTGATCAGAAAATAATGAAGATATGAAGGAGCTGGACTCTCGCTGCAGTAATCCCCATGGAGCAACCGCCCAGCTGTCCCTAGCCAAGCGCTGGGATCTGCGGATTCCTCTCCCACCCATCTACTCTGCAGAGGGACTCTGCTGACTTGGCTCCCGACCTGAATTCCTGAATTTAATGCTCATTCCACAACATTTAAGAGCTCTGACTGAAACCTGTTACTTGTCCATGTAACTATCTGTTTCTGCTTCTGAAAGCAGCAACAGCATTAGTTTGGCGAAACAGCTGCGTGACCGTGACACCTCTTCAACCATTGTAAAGCAACAGTGAAGGTCACAGCTGGTGGCTGCTTTAGCAATATAAGAAAAAAAATTCTTGGGTTTAAAGCAGATAGGCAATAGTTGGGGTGGTTTTTTGATCTTTTTTTTTTTCCTTCATTTAAATGGTGCTTTTATTAAAAATACAATATATTTTAAATATTTAGTTTTGCACTTCAAACTATGCTAAACCTAAACTTAAAACACAGTACAGTAAAACCTAAATTACTTTAAAATGGGTATTAAATGTATATTTTCTATGTATACGCTGCCAAAGCTCTAAAGGAAGTCGTTGGCTGAGCAACTGGGTGGAGAATTTTTCTAAAAGTGTTAAATAAGCCTTGAAACCAGCGGCTTCTTTTGCAGGTGCAGAAGGAACTTTTTCTTTGTTTCCATCTCTCCAGCAGGTTCACGCCAACGAAAGAATGTTTAAGTCAACACTGACAGTCTGACTGGGAGCTGGGAAACTGGGAGAGCTCCTTTTCTTCTCCCATCCCTGAACAGAAACAAAATGTAAGCCGCTGACATTCACCAATCCGTCAGTTTTGAAATCAGACCAGAAGTACTCATTGCAGTTTCCTTGCTACACATAACAATTGGGTTTTAGAAATTAATTTCAAAGGTGACATATTTAAGTAATTGTTTTTCTGGTACAGCAAGGATATTTGGAGCATTATGCTTCTCTAGGAATGCTAATGCAGAATATTGTTTTCCACGTTTTAATACAGTCTCCATTTCCAGCCGAGCGGACATTAACAGAATTGCAATTAAAATTCCTTATGACTCCCTAAAAATATGCATTATTACTTTCTAAAAAAAAAAAACCTAAAAACATATGTTACAAACGGAAAAGTTAAAAAAAAAAAAAAAAAATCCAAGCATAGGTATGCATATATGTGCATACGTACAGCTGCCCTGGCTCTGGCTAGGGCAGAGTTAGTTTCCCAAGGAGCCAGGCCAGGTGAGCCAGGCTGGCTGGGGGTAGTCCGTACCCTGTGACGTCATGCTCACCACAAAAGGGGCTGGTTGGGGCGGGCTGAGGCTCCGGTCGGCCGTGGGATCGGTAAATTGTAGTCTGTTATCACTCACTGTGTATCTCTGTTATCAGTACTGCTGTTGACGGTTCCCCTCTCCCTCGCTGTCCCAGTGACCTGTCCTTACCCAACCCACGGGGCTTTTGCCTGTTTGTCCGGTCTCCTCCCCACCCCGCCGGGGAGGGGTGAGCGAGCGGCCGCCTGGTGCTCGACTGGGCCTAAACCACGTCAACAGTGTCTGTCCTAAACTTTTAATCCCCAAATTGCTGCTAGCTCTTAATTTACCACTAGATACATGTTCTTGCATCTCTATTTCCCTCTCGTGTCAGCGCGTCTGCAAGGAGAGGGATTTTGGTGGAGCGGCTTCCCAACCTGCTGTGCCAGGTGCCTGGCCTCCCCTCAGGGACACGGCTGTGCCACCAGCTCTCACACAGCAGTCTCACAGAGCAGGCTGCGCGGGGCACAGCTTCCAGTGCTGCGGGCTCGTTTGCACGATGGTGACACAAGGCTGGCTGGCTGGTGAGAGGCATTGACTGCATGCAAATACAGACTGGGGGGAAAAAAATAATACCCTGACATTTGGAAAGCTTATACAATTCCGTCATAACGTTGGGAGGTTTGCCAGTTGCTGAAGATGCAAGCGTTAGCACGGACGTGAAATCTGTTTCACGCCCACATACTGCACCGACATCCGTGTGTGGAGAGCCAAGTTCTGCTCTGGGATACTCGCGTGTGAGGCCTTTTCTTTAGCCACATATATAAGGCCTGGGCTCATGCGTAACTGCAAAGAGCCAAAAGACTTGAGAGCCAAATTCCACCCTCGCACGTGTACGGTGAACCCCCCCTGCAAGCCGGGCGTGCTGCAGATGCATACCTGACGGCAGACTTTGGCTGCAGCTCCTGACAAATGGGCTGAGTACAGCTTGGGTCGCACTATCTAATTCAGCAAAATTTCACTCTTAATATTTAGTGCATTTAGGAAAAAGCTGTTAAAGCTGAATTGGATACTTTGAGTTGTTTTTCCCAGGACGGGACATATGCTTAGTATCCTTTCTGATTAGCCTAATCTTATATCCAAGACTCCTCTACAGAAGAGCTTGACCAAGCTATCATGCCATCCAAAGCAGAGCAATATCAAACAACGCAGCAGGGCTTTTCCTGTACGGTAGAGGCTGAGCATAAAACATATACTACAGCTGGAAGGTATTCTTTACACCAAAAATGTTGAGGTTTTTATAGTGCCTTGGTTTCTCTAGCTCTAAAGATTAAATGGCTGGCTTTAATGCTCCTGTCCAGCACGTAGCAGAAATCCGCGGTCCCTTTTGTAAGGACTGTGCTCTAACTGCTAGACAACATCCCCCCGAGTGACGCTGTGCTAACATCAAAATCTGAGATGAAGTGTACAGTTAGAGATATCTTTATGAGGCAAATTAGGGTATAATTGGATAGGTTTTAGAGCACCATGAATCCTTCTTCAGCTTTGAAACACAAGCCGCACACTTCAAAGTTAAATAGAACTGAGACCTATCACTCTATTTATTCCTAGCTGAATTTAAATGAATCAGGCTAACTGGCAGGAAAAGCAGTTGATGTCCATGGAAAAGAGGGTGGAAATGGGGGTAGAAGAAGGGTATGAAGGCTCCCACATAAGTACAGCAGGAGAAGTAATTCCTGGCCTGGGCAATGTGGAGAGGTTAAGGGGCTGGGGGGAGGAAATGGAGAGATTAGGATGTGCCCAAAACCCCAATCATTTGCTGAGATGATGATTTTTCAGTATCATCTACTACATTTACATGCCAGGCTCATGCTCAGTCACTGTAAATGTATATAATCAATGAAGACATGTAACAAAAGTTACCCAAAAAATCCCTATACAGAATACTTCATTGTTTTGAAAAAAGAAATGGACTGCATGAAAGACAAATGTCTATGACTATTATTGTTTATAATTACAATTAGCAGTGAACTACTAAATCAACAGAAGCTTTGGCCAACATTATTACTTTCACCCTTGGTTATGTGCTGCCGACATGCTTATGCTGCTAGCGAGTTTGGCCCAAAAAAATGGTCATAAAAATCTCATTTAAACTAATGCACAAAAACTAGAAAACTCTAACAATACAAGAGGAATGCAAACTTCAGCCTGGTACTTGTGAGACTAAATTAAATTAATTCAACTTCTACTTTAAATGCACATTAAGAACAGACACTTGCACAACACATTGTAGATTATTATAATGTCGAACTATTCTTTTCTTGCACCAGGTGGCAAAGATCAGACCCAATCTTGTGTTGTTTCAGAACACTTACTTTAACAGTGCTTTTTTAACCATTTCTCTGCTACACAGATTAGTGTAACTTTATGAATTTTAGATGGACTGTCTACACCACAGACCACTTACCTTGCAAATTAAATCTGTAATGGAACAGAGGAAAACAGGAAATGAAAGAGTACAGTGAAATCTGTCTCCCAAGCTACTTACCAATTCTGCAAAAGGTTCCCCAAAATCAGCAGTATTTACGTAGTAATACAAATAATTTAGATATGGCACATTCTCTTCTTAAAGCTAAATTTTACCCACAGAAGCAGCAGGAATCAACTTTTCACTCTTTCCTTATCATCAAATGATAGAATCCCAGACTGGTTTGGGTTGGAAGGGACCTTAAAGATCATCTAGTTCCAACCCCCCTGCCATGGGCAGGGACACCCTCCACTAGACCAGGTTGCCCAAAGCCCCATCCACTCTGTCCTCGAACACTTCCAGGGATGGGGCATCCACAGCTTCTCTGGGCAACCTTCTCTGACATCTCTGTCTCGCCACAAGCAAACAAGAATTTTTTAAAAATAAGAAAAGGAAAAAATTAAACGTAAGTCTTTTCACCTTTGCTTTTCGAAGGACATGGCCTCGACATGGAGAATTATTCGATGAGGGAGGTCGTTTCAGAGCTGCCGCGCTGTTCACAGGTATCGAGCATTCAGTATCACTAGTATCACAACTGGAGATTGGAGAATTTTCCAAAGTTCGGTGCTTGAAAATTGGAGACTAATAAAGAATGAAAACCTTACATTGACTTTCCTCCAGATAGTCACATGAGCAATATTTTCTATCTAGACTTAAAATTGCAGATTTTTTTAAAGAAATCATACTCATAATAATGATGGATAAATGAAAAAGAGGTTAGAACAAAAGAAAACAAAAGAAAGTGCATGTTCTGTGATGAAAACTCAAGTTTGTTTTCTGGGATTAAACAACACTGTGTTATCTGGAGGAACTGACACATCCCTCTGATACTTCTGGTGCAGCTGCCCAGTGGCTTCTGACACAGATCCATAGCATTAGCCAGGGCTGCCATGCTCCGTTGTGAACGTTGTGCAATGCAGCCCTTGCTCAGGGTGACAGTGATTGATAGGGGACTGACGCATGTAGGTCTCCGTGACTGCACGATGACTTGGTGCATTTAAACCTCCCTGGGATGGAGCAATGTCTCAGTTCGTGCTCTTTTACGGTCACTGAGGACAATGAGGTGTCAGCTTTTGTACATCAGCCTAACACATACTGCCTGTGTGTCTACCTGCTCCCTGTTGCTGTAGAAAGTACATCAGAGGTAAGTGAAGAATGCAAATAATGCAGAAAGGCATGTAGTTCTGCTTTTATTTCCTGGGCTTAATAAACCTTTTGAAAACTCTCAGTTCCCACTCTTTTTACTGGAGCTGAGAAGCTCGTGGTACTGGGACTTGTGTCTTTAACAGCCTTACATACCTGTGGGCTTGATGTTCCTGACTTGGGCTCAATAGCCAAGCCCAGTGTGATGCCACCAGCTAAGGCTTTCTTAAGGCTCTCCTTCACCTCGGTCAGTTCTAGCTCCAGGTTTACACGCTCAGCCTCCTTCTGCTTACACTCCTCTTCCAATTTCTTTAGCTTGTCTTCAAGGATCACTTGGGTCTTCCTGCCTGTCATCCACAGCAATGTTGTTATTTCAATAAGAAGCTTAAATTGACACTTAAAGTCTTTTCAAAGAAGGAACAAAGTCTCTAAAAATCAGCGACATCACAAAAAAGTTAGGTATTTTGCAAAACCCACTTTTTTAATGTAAAAAAGTTTAGCAACAGAAATCAAATCGTCCCTTCCCCAGGTTTCTAGTCTAGTTTCAAAACAGTATTTGTTTTGTGATTTTTTCCATGTAATGAAAATATTAGTCAGTCACAACAAAATTATTTCCGTATTCTGCTTGTCTGAAGTCCCCATCAGTGTCATTTTGTATGTATGTATATAAATACACACACATATATAAAATATGTATAGAAAATAAGTATATAGACATATACATATATACAGTATAAATACATTTATATTATATATTTTACATTTATATAGAAAGCAAACATAGACATTACAGAGTATTGTTTAGCATCAAAACCAAACCTTATGTAGTGGCATGTAGTCAGCACAGAATACAAAGCTATTTGGATAATTAAGCTTACCCAGGGCAGAATTCAGCACAAAAAAAGCATCTCATACCAGCATTGACTTCAATAGCAGCACGTAGATCTTTTCTTTCTTTTCGGAGCTGGGCCAGCCTATTCCGGAGTGCTTCTTTCCTCTTTAGCAGCTCCTCCTCTTTGCTTTGTAACCTCTTTGCATCTGCCTCCACGCGATTCTTGCCATATTTGTACTGCTCCGCATCTGTATGTATTGGATTGTAGTTATTTATAGTTAAATTAACAGCGAAACTCTAAACTATTCCCTGAGATTGAACATCACATGAAGCATTTGGTGGTTGGAGAAACCAGTTTACCATCCCTCTTCCACTGACTTTTTCTCAGGGTCTATGAGAACCTGCTAGGTATTGCAGCACAGGTACAGAAATGACGTGGGATAGATAGTTTGCTCTCTACATTTAGAGGGGAAGATGAGAAATATCAGTTACCTTATAGCACACCGGGTTTTGAACCAGGGCCTTGCCTTTCTCTGTAGGAAGGAAAGGAGGCTCTTTATCTCTGAACCCTTGATTTTTAATTGGAACGTGTCAGAGGAAAAGCTACCTGTTTGCCCTTTTTGACTGCTTTCCATTCCTACTTCAAGTACTTAAAGCACGTGTCTTTTCTCACCTGACATAAGAGAAGAAATGATGTTCTCACTTTTTTGATATTTGAGATGGCTTTTTTTTTTTTTTTAATGTCCCCATATAAACGCTTTCCTTTCATGGCTCACATGTAGCTGTGGTCTAATTTATATCACAGCCCCCTCCATACCTCTGCCCCAGCTGCAGACTCAAAGAAAATAGGTCAGCTAACACTTCACTGTCTGTCTGCATGTCTGAAGGCAAAGTCAAGGGCACTAAACCATTCCTGACAAATAGTTGTCAGACCAGTTTCAGTTGGTCTTTAGTAACCGAGATGCCTTTACTCCCACAACTATCTATTCCAGTATCAATTGTCCTGCCTGGTTAGAAAGATACATACTTTTTTCCTAAAGTCTAACCCAAATTTCTCTTGTTGCCATTAAATCCACAACTTCTTAAAAATGTATCACGGGATCAGAAAAACCCACATTCATTCCTTCTCTAGAAGAAGCTGTGCTTTCGGCTCCATATTTTAAAAATATGACTATAGCTCTTTTTTTTCTTTTCTTCTCTAAACAAAGCAATCCCTCTTAGGGATTTCCTACAGGCAATCCACCTGCCCAGAAGAACCCTCTTCCTGAACGTGCCACTTGCCAATTCAAATCACCTCTCTTTGAGGAAGCTTTTGAGCTGTGTGGTTGTCTTCATTATTTTGTTATCTTTTTCATTGGTGACAAGAGTAATTCCACTTTTGAGTAACACAATTTCTCATCTCTTTCCCAGCTCCTCATCCTCCTCTTCCAACAGGAATACAGAATTACTCTCTGTCCCAACTGAAGAATCATCACCCTTTTATTTTTTTCCTGCTGCCATCATGACTTTGCAGCCCCATGTCCAGAATTCATATTTATGGTTCTCCGTATGACAATCCTTTATCTTATGGCATGGCTGGAGTACTAATGAGTCACCAATGCACACAACATCTCCTATTCAAAGTCTTGGTGGGCATCTCCTGCTCAGCCTCTCAGCCGCAGAAGAACCACAGTGGTTCTTTATCTCCTTTGCTAAGACGACAGCTATTTTGGGTACCCTCATCACTCCATTCACAAGCGAGGCAGCAGCAAGGTGACACACTTACTGGACGCGGTGCGCTTCACACATGTCACCGATTCAGATTTCTTGGGCTGGGTATTTAAAGGTCTTCCTTTTCCAGTGATCCCATTAGCAGTCGCAGGAGGCTTCTTGCCTTTAAACTGTTTGAAAACAAAAGTACAAATGGGCTTCAGCTATTCCTGTGCCACTGGCATTACAGTCACTCTTTCATCAAGGGCAAAGCTTGATGAAAAGCCGCCTGCTCAGAGAGCCTTAATACAGCGTATTGATTGAGCTGGAGACGGCGTTTCCTCCAGAGATGTCATCTCTGAGAGCTGCCTGCTCAGCAGGAGCCACACCAGCAATCACAGGATAACAAGGGGATGAACTCCCCATCTCTGGCGGCATTACAGTCTCCAAATTATTCAAAACTCTGGCACTTCTTACATTGAGAAAGCCATTGGGAGGCAGAAGAGTTGTACCTTCAAATAATTTTATACAGTAAAGATTCTTGAAACACAGGTTTGTCAGAGTTAATTTCATACAGAAAAACCCAACATGGTTTGCCCAACAAAAATTCAACACTGTTTCTTATTTACTATA
Organism: Aramus guarauna; assembly: GCA_013400195.1. Classification (NCBI taxonomy): domain Eukaryota; kingdom Metazoa; phylum Chordata; class Aves; order Gruiformes; family Aramidae; genus Aramus; species Aramus guarauna. The sequence continues at coordinate 703,639 of VXBL01005888.1, forward strand.
TGACCTTGTCAATCCTTGTGGTGCATGGATTTATTTTTTTTTTTCAAAGCACTATAACTATTTCATATTTTTAAATGCTGGGAGTTAAGATACCAATTTCCTCTGATACAACTTCTAGCTACTAATTAAAACTTTTTCTTGCTTTTAGAGGGCTCCCCTGCACTGAACTGAACCCTGGGAAGAGCAACCCTGTCCTTGACTAAGCGCAGTGTTTCCATGGAGGATGCCTGAGCCGAGCACAGGGCGTAGGTGTGCCACGCTCTGGTCACCTGCTTCCAAAAGCTTCTGAGGACCGAACTGGGAGTGCAACAAGAAGCCTACCACTGCAGCCTAGATTGCTCAAATCTACCTCTGATTCTGCAACTTCACTGAATTCTAATATTCCGATGTGAAGTTTTTATAGGGGTTGAGTTAAAATGCAGTATGACAGGTGCCTTATTCACGGGAACCACTTCCCTAACTGTTCCATTTCAGATGGAACTGAAAACCTCCCCCCCCCCATCTTTGTGATACAGTCACAGGCTTAGGCCAATGACCAGCTTTTGGAGACTGGCTACAGGCTCTAGAGAAGGTCCCCAGTGAGGCTGTGAGTGAGGTTTGCTCTGCTCCCCAGCTGGGGTTTGCCTGTCTGCTATTCAGGCCGAGCATACAGGATTTCATTGCTCTTTAGCTTCACTTTCATTTCAGCTGCAGTCCAGGAGCCTGAGGCCATCCTCAGAAAGCAGCATAGACATACACTTAGGTATTTTCAGGGCAAGAAAATAACAGGCAGTAATTTAAATGTAACATATAACATATGTTATGATCTATATGTATATTCACAATATATATAACCATAGTATATACAATATACAGATTAGTAAAATTCCAGAGATGCAAATTTGCTGTCACAGCCAGGTCATATTTCACTTTTTTTTTTTTTTAAGTAAGTCATCACTGCCTAAGGAGACAGAATGTAGCTAGATATGCATTCAGGTTAAGTTTGGAAGGCCACATCTTTTTTTTTTTTTTTTTTTTAATTATCCACAATCTGTAAATCATCAAGAATTTGTAGGGAAAGCCTTTCCCAGGTGCCAATACCTCCACATCAGAATTTACAACTTAGCAAACCTGTTTCATTTGCAGTGGGCTCAGGACTAAAAGCCAAGCACTCCAGTGCTAACACTAAGGGACTGAAATAGCCCAAGGCCCTTAAGATAACAACCAGATAAACAGAACAGCCAAAACATAAAAAGCTTTGTTAAGTATTAAATAGTACAGTACCTGCGAGCCAGATCCCCTCCCCACAGCAGAGGTATTAGTGACAGACTGAGCAGAAGACAGATTGGATGAGACAGGGTATTTGTAATGGTTAGAGGAGAGTTTGTCAGTAGATAACCTATTGGGTTTTCTGTCAGCTGGCGGATAGCGCGCAAAGATTTTTGGAGACGGCAAGTTATCGTACAGGCCTGCGTTATCATAAAGCATTTCTTCTCCAACGTTCCTGCTACGAGAAGAAGGAAAGCCATCTTCTGGTTCCCACTGCAACACATACACTTTGGCAGTTAGTAAACAATAAACCATGCAGAACCTCCTAAGTGAAATTAAAACATTAGTAATTCCTTTCACCGTAGCAAGCCCTCGGCGTTTAGCAAGCGTATGATTATTGCTTACATTTGAGTCAAACTACTTAGAAATGGGGGGGACACCCAGTGTGGAAAGGAAGCATTGCATTACACGGCTCGTAGCCTCAGTCCTGTGCATTTTCTATACCATGAGCAAACCAGTACTGTCCTGTCACCCGTTGCTGGTTCATAGACTGCACCTCCACTTGTTAGCTCTAGCACAGAGGGGGCACAAGCAGACTGTTAGCAGGGGCATACTCACAGGCTACACAGATGAATCCACTACACAGATTACATCTGGTACATGAGTTGTTACAAGTAATACCGCCTAACAGTTAGTAGAAGCCAAGGGTTTTTTTAGTTCTCTTTTTTTTTTTTTTCTTTCTTCAGGCTATATGTCTTTCCAGTGAATATCAGCTGCTGGTATGCCAGCATTACATTTATTTGCTGGAGAATTATTGTTCTGAGCTAACCAGCTTAAATAGCCACAGGCCATTCTTTTTTTTTTTTTTTCCTTCTTTTCAGAAAAATGGAAAGCTCAACAACAATAGTCCCGTGATTCATTCAATTAATCTTAAAACAAACCAACCCGGTTGCCAAATATCCTTCCTTAATCTGCCCTGGCTGTGGCAGCACACTACTCATAGAAAGGCTTGTGCATGTCCAAAAACTACACATACAGAGTACTCACCACACATGTGGTCGTCTGTTGTTCCCAAGAGGGGCTTTCTACCATCTTTCTGACATTACTAAGACACGATGGAGGACTAAACTTGCAGTCCACTTAACACTATGAAACTCTGAATTTCTCTTGAGTTCAGCCATAGTAGGAGCCTTTATGAAGCAGCCCAAATAAAGAGCTGACACAGGTTGTAGCTCCTCTGTAAATCTTCCCGAGAACCACACATTGCTACGGGTTAACATCCACTGTGTGTTAAACCCGATCACACATCTGCCTACGATCAGCTCTGCAGTTTATGAAGATGGCAGTGACCACTATGGTTCTCCTTTGGGATGAGCGGTACTTGCTGTCATGAGGAATGCAGCTCAGGAACTAAGAAGTATTTGGGTTTGGGTTGGTTTTTTTTTCAACAGACACCAAAAAGTGCCTGGTGTAACAGAGTCCTTAATTTTGCCAGGTCGGGTGTGATCTAAAAAGTACCCCCTCAAGTGAGTATTACATTCAAGGACTTGGCAAAAATCGTCAACAGGGAACTGCTTTCTACATGTGTGTTGGCTCACGTGCAGGTTAATGTAAACAATATGTCCCACACCCCTAATACTCTGTAGGTGTGAGAGAAGTTTGCAGCCCCCAATCAAAAAAACAGGAGTTCATTTGGAAACTGCCCAGTGAGGCTTTTTAGATAATATAATTTTCAGACGTCCATGCATCCAACACATGCAAACCATTTGTTCTGTGCAAATTCACTTCTTACCGATCCATTTATGCAGGGAACATCATCGTAATGAAGTGCCATTCCACTCGGACAGGCGTACCCATTGGCAGTGCTTCCCCGATACGGATTTGTAGATATAACTCGCCTGTTCATAAAACTGAATAAAGCAAAATAAAAATAATAAAGACTAGCGCTTGAACCTAAGTCTAAATGATGATTCAGTGGTATGTTCTCTGTATCTGATTATGCAGCCTGGAAGCACATATCTTCTCACTTTTTGCAGGAAAGCTGAGGACAGCTTTCCTTCTTTCGCTACTCACATGTTGCTGCTAGCAGCCAACATTACAACAGACGTTCCTGTACTCCATTCTTACAGTGGGGATAAGACCGTGTGAAAGCCAGGAGGGCAACAGCTGTAACTGCTCAGTGGCATGTTTACATGGGAACCTGCTGATCCGTGTTACAAACCAGCGTGCCAGTGTCCCATAAAAGTCCCCTTGTTGCCTGCATCGGGGAGAAGCAGGTGTTTCTGGGTGCATGCATGCTTGGGGGGTGGCGGGTGGGATGCGAACTTAGGAATTGGGGGTAACAATTACAAAATCCAGTAAAAATCTGTAAAAAAGAGTGGAACTTTGATGAAATCTCGGTTCAAATATCTATCAAAATTTGCTGAATGTTTTCATCCTCAAAATCTGGGAGGTTTTCATTTCCATATCAGAACTTTTGGCTGGGTAGAGTGTGCACAATGGCACTATGCTCCCCAGTTCTCTGTCTGGGTAACTGTGCACGCAAATACTCTGCCTGTTCGTGCTTGCTCTGTTTCACACAGTGAATCTGAGACCTCTGAACACTTCAAAAGGGAGATATCTCTCTCTTGCTATATATATATATATGTTCATGTTTGTTTTTTTTGTTTCTCCCCCTCTCCTGAAAAATGTACAGGTTGTTTTACTGGAATTCTGAAGACCACATGCAAGATATCATGGACTACAATGGGCTTTGTGTTGGGAGCAAAGATCTAGCAATGCAGAAAATGGCAGAATCAGGCCCAATAGCAATAATGACTCCAAGGGTGAGTTTTCCTTTATAGCAACTGCTGAAATTGCACGAGGTACAGAGTGAGATCCCAAATAATTCCTTTAGCTTCAGGTGTACGTGAATGGGAAAACAAAGCTTTCCATCTCAAACAATGGAACTATTCAGGCTCCGTGCTGACATTCATAAAATATGATAAAGCCCTACTAAAGCAGAGAGGGTCTTCTGTAGTGCTGGCTGGAGCTCAAGAATGCTGTGGTTTCAACAGCTGCTTTCTTTGGGTTTGGAATAACATGGAGTCCCTTGAATTTCTCATTCAGAGGGAGACAGCCCTCATCCAAGTGTGGCTCACCTGAGCCGTGGGAGATCCGGGCTCACAGGAGGGATGAACCTGCCCAGTTCGGTGTGAACCTTTCAGGGCAGGGCAAGGGTGGAATAATCATTAGACTGAAGCTTTTCTTACTTGAAACAAACAAACCACAAAAAGCCTAAGATAAATTCCATGATAAAAATGTTTTTAACTTTATCATATCTCATACTTTATTAGACATTATTAAAGGGCTGCCTTTGTTTACTGTTCCTCTTAATGAAGAACATTACTCAAGTGTTTCTGGTTAGTCTGAAGGACTGCATTTGGAGCCGTTATTGTATTTCCTGCTATTTAAGTAGCTTCAATAAAAGTGATGCATAATAGCCATGTCTGAAAACTGGATATTCATTAATGACATCTGATGCACCTGTAGTAACTATTTCCACCACCAAAGGAAGCTAAGATTTATCTAAGTATCTGCAAACACTACATAAGCATTATTTCACTAAGCATCATTAATCTTGTTTACAGATGCACCCATGTAAGTGAATTGTATTCTGAAACTGCTAGATAGGAAAGCAAATGGAGACGACCTGCTTGGAAACATTTTTTTCTTCAGCCTTTCCTAGATACTTCATGATTTAGATGAAGAAAATTGATGGGAACGTTAATGAAGAGCCAATCATTTTGCAAAGCAGCAGTCTCAGGAAATGAATAACCAATAATCCTGAAGTGATTGTGTGATAATCAAAGCTTTAATGATAACTGCAGTTCATTTGGAATGCTGATAGTCATTCTATAAAGGATGGCAACAGTATTTTATTAATACTTAAGTATTATTGTCATTTCTCCTCATTTTCTAGGAGTAGTTGAAAATCAGCAGACAGCTACTCTACAAGAGTAGCTTATCAACAAGCTCTTACAGTCTTTTAAGACACCCAATGAATTTTAACTAATTCTTAATAGCAGAATTCTGCTATTTTCCAAGTTGTTTGACATTCCTTTCTAACATGTGGGCTAGTTGCATATGTTTTTTCACTTGGCTCCAATTAATATCACATTTGTTCAGTATTCAGGGGGAAAGGGTTTGTTCTATTTCTTTCTTAAATGCGGTTATTGATAGATGCTGACTGAAGCAAAAATACATGTCAACACAGGATAAACTTTTGAGCCCTATTAACTTCTAAACAAATATTAACATAAGTCTGTAAGCTAAGTGCATTTTGATTCTACCAAAATGATCTGGTTTCCACAAAACTAGGCTTGTAGTAACACTGAGTCACTTCACTTTCTATCAGAAGTCATCCAAACCAGATCCTGTATGAAGCTGCACATTTTCCCTCATTAAACTTCTCTTAACACCTCGCAAATGGCAGGAGAGTCTTCTTTTGAAAAACTCTGAAGTTTTTGCCTTTTTTTTTTTTTTTCATTTTCAGTCTGTTTAAAGTTATGATGGGCAGATGGGTTGTGATTCTTTAATATATTAAAGTCACACAAATTCCTAATTTGTGTGGGGAGTCTCATTTTGCAGCGAGATGAGGTATGATGCCTTTGCCAGCTGTCTTCTCAGGCCACCCACTTTCTGACCCTGGGAAACCATGGGGTACATCCTCTCCCAACTGTTCCTTCGCTACCGGTTGTAAACTATCTCATCCAGCCAAGGAAAAATGGCAGTGTCTTCCCACCAAAGACTGTTTTAATGCTTAAACTGATTTCAACATGTAAATCACTATATATGCTAAGTATGCATTACTTTTCTGAGCACAGGATCAGTAATGGGGAATTCAAAGTACTGATTTGTAATTTAAATAGGGTTCCTGTGCTACACCCTAGACAGCTTCCCAATTTCCACCTCCTAAATTAAACCCCAGAAATTAATTGGACTAGTGTGAGCTTGATGAAGTTCTTAATTAATCAAAACAAGAACTCAAGAAGGAAACACAAAAAATGCAACTATCCAAGACTCAAATCTGCTTCACATTTTTAGCGTACAGCATACATCAGCCAATACATACTGTACATATTGGCTATCTGTACAGCAAATAAAGCCAATAGATAAATGTGAACTACATAGCTGCATATTTATTTAATTTTCAGCATATTTATCCTCTTCCAGGAATAGTTCTAAGTCTTCAGGCAAAATAAAAGATTAAAATATAGCATTTGATAAGGAGACTTACTAAAAAATGAGTAAAGATTTGAGTAAAGTTGGATGGTGTCTGCCTCTTCTACAGAACTAGCAGGATGCCAACACAATAATCATAAACACATCTAACATGCTGCAATGCTGAAACACTTCAGGAGTTCAGTATCTGGCAAAGGGGGGGTGGATTTTGATAAGGTCTCTTGGCACCCGAGTTAACGTATGGATATAAGTTCTCAGAGTACTGGAAACACCCGGGTAGCTGAACGGCTCTCACCAGAAGGTCTGTTTTGCAGCCTGGATGACGCTTGCCGTCATTTCCACGTCGATGTAGTCATAGTGCAGAGCTCCAGGGTCTGTTGAAGACCCCGTTTCTGCCAGCAAAATTCCTATCCATCTGCCCATGTCTTCGGAGGAGGATGCCTGCGAGGAGAGGGCAAAAGCATAGGTCAGGTCTTTAGTCTGCCATGAGCTGAGCATTATTTCAAAACGGCACATTCTTCTTGGCTGACAAATTGCTGCCACATTGTATGAGAGGCTCTGGTTTCTCTCTGCTGAACTCCCAAAACCCCAGGATTTCTTGTTAAATCTGCTTTGCTAGAAGGAGTGCACTTTAAGTAAGCTATGTGCTCTTCAGTTATGATGTAATACAAAGTGGGCAATCTCCAAAAAAAGAATAAAAAATAATTGTTTAAGGCTAGTGGATTTAGATTCAAATCATGCTTATTTTAGACTTCAGAAAATTGAAAGCTATAACAGAATTATTTCCCTATGTAGGCTAGAGGATTTCAGTTAGGACGACTCCTGAGAAGCACATGTTAGTGCTAAGCAGAAACGAGGAAAAAAGTAACAATATAGTAGAAGAAATTTTAGTGTTACTTTTTGAAAAATTCCAATACATTTGTCTAGTTGATCACATTCATTTTCCTAATGGCACCAGTACAAACATGAATACTGTTAAAATAATGTTCAATTTTTCATATTTTCCTTCAAATCACCAATTAAAATTTAAACAGTAGCAAAATAAATAATGGAAAAAAGGGGAGGGAGAAACTGCGGTTTCTAAATTTCTCGTTCTTTTAAAATATTTTATTGCCTTTCACAGTTCCTTGAGCTGCTTTTTAGTTTTTCACCTTCTCTGAACTGCTCAGTTGTAACAGGGCTGGTTGCAGGGGCAGGGGACTAACGTGACCTGCATTTGGAAATCCAAAGTGGTCAAAGTGTCCATCCTGCCACTGAAAACAGCAGGTTGTCTCCTCCTATATAGTCATTGTATTTGGATTTAAGTGTCCTCTCATTTCAGCTTTCAAAATATGATGAATGAAGCCCATCAGAAAATCCTGACCCTGCTAACACAGATGCAAGTATGACCATCGTAGTGCGAGGAGCGTGCCAATTTCTACACGTGCAGTGTCTCAAGAGACTCACCAGGATGTTGGCACGCTGACTTTTCTTACTGCAGAATTACCTCAATACGGAAACAGACTGAGCAAAGGTAGTTCATATAAGTAGCAGACAAATCAGAGTTAAGAGCTCTAGAGTTCCCATCAACAGTGATCCATTATTTAATTATTGCTAAGTTATTTACTCAAAGTAATTATATCCCTGATGTAAAAGTGCGTATAGAGAAGGAACAGGGATATTTTAGTAGCAAGTCAAGGGAAGGTCAGTGTAAAGAAAGGCATCTTACTGAGAAGATATCTGAACTGCATCAAATCTCAGTTGTCTCTTTGCCTACACCTCTTCATAGTTTTTTTTCTCCTTCCAGTATTTATTATCCAGCTCTGCAGGAATGTTATTCCAAAGATTAATTTTTTTAATGGCTAGGTTGTATGAAAGTGCTTCTCTAACTTAGCGTGTGGGTGTTCCTACAAGTCATAGCCATTAGCAACCACTGCACCTCGAGCACGGCAACCTCCTGCCCGTTTCGGAGCAGGCGGAAGGTCAGGGGATGCTTCGAATCCAGTCCCGGGATGACTTCACAGCCACGGAGAGGGATAGAAACAATGTGCGTCTTCAGATCTGTCCTGTCCTTGTGGAAAATGAGTTTATTATCTTTCACTCTGCACCAGCGCTCACGCCAACGGTTATTTGAGAGCACGTTGAGATATCCTGCAATAAAATGAAATGTGAGGTATTTTACTCCTGACTTTTATTTGAAAAGAAAAAAACCAACAACTTACTTTCCAATGTAATGCTAGCACTTAAACAACTCATTCCTCTTATAATAGAAAGTTCAGACGGATTTTAGGAAGACGAGTAAATGACCCTGCCCCACTTATTTTAATGAAAACTTTCACTGTGGCAATAACCTAGGACAAAGCACATAAAGTCGTGATCCCACTCATGTGATCCCACTCATGTGCAAATGGCTGTTCTGTGTTAGTCACTGCAGAGGCTGGATGAGCGGGAGCACACCGATCCCCAAACTTTGGTAAGCATGGGAGAGGGACAGTGATAAGAAGGTACGGATACAGCCGATGTGCTCACACAGAAGATCCACCTTCTTCATCTGTAATGGCTTTGATAACTGTGGTTGATCAAAATTTTCTGGGAAAATCACAGCTTATATAATTAGGTGATGAACTACCTTCTGTAACATCCCAAAGTCACTGTTTTAAAGACCTACTAAGCATTGACGTTATATGTTCTAATTTCATTTAGAAAGAAGACTGCACGCTTGGTTTGCAACACTTTTAAAGCAGAATTAAAAGATTGCTACTGTTGACAATAAAAATAAAATTCATATTGGTTTAAAATTCAAGAAGTAAATGTATATGAAATTTAGCTAAACTTTAAGACAAAAGTTTAAACAAAGATTTATTTTTTTTCCAGGGATAAGACAGTACCCTTACAACAAATCAAAATTTCACTAACAAATTGCCTTTTAAAAAAATCTGCTTTTCTTATCATGCTCTATACCAGTTACAGTGTCTGGGCATATAATATCATTAAATGGGCAGTGTTTGGGCTTTTTCCTTCTCTGTCCCATAGCAACAATCATTCCAGACTCAAACCTTAACATCAAGACAATACCCAATTCTCCTGCCTTATTTAGTCTGGGAATGAAATAAATTAAAAAAAAACAAAAAACAAAAAACAAAAAACAAAAAACAAAAAACCCCCAACTTTTACTTCCACATTATGAAAGGTACATGAATTCAGCATGCTGCTGCTTCCAAACAGGCTATGATATCTTGCACAGGCCAGAATTTATGTAAAAAAAAAGTTTTCTATCTCAGGTCTGATTTTCATTTAATCCTGTTGAATAGCTATCTTTTTGGTTTTCATTAAAACTATGACTTATCATTAATTTTTCTGTGTTTCCCTTCCAACATTACGGTTCCAATGTCAAAGCTTGATCCAAGAGGATATAGCAGATCAGAATTGCGCACATCTTGGAAGGTGCCATAAAAAAAGGAGGATGATTTTGGCTCCTTGTGGTGATCACTCTCTCCAGCTCTCCCCTCTCCTCCTGTAACAAACCCCTATATAGCTCTGTATTGTAATATAATCCCTACAAATGGAAAACCCTTCACGTGCAAGCCAGCTGGCTTCTTGTGGAGTGAGAATCCTTTTTTTTCAGACACTACTTTTTTTCCCCCTCTGTTCCCAACGCACCTCTCAGAAGAGCTCTTCCAAAACCTCCTACTTCACTTGAACTAAGCAGGATCCCATGCTTTTCCTCCCACATATCCCTGCTTAAACCTTCAACAGCTGAGATGACCAAAATGCCTTGAGTGTGTTCCCAGTTGGGGTGTTAGCACTTCAGTTTAGCCCAGGCGGTCAAAGACCAGTGACGCTGTAGGGAAGAGCTTTGCCATGACTCCAAGTGCAGGTGGGTTTTAGTTTCCACTCTAGCTGGGTGTCCCCTGCAGCCCCCCTGGGCTTTGTTCATGGGAGGCAGAGCCTTTTAAAGTGTAAAAGCCTTCAACTATGGAGCTACCTCCCAGAGGCCATTGCACTGAGCCAAATTTCTGGTGGTGAGAAACTCCTTCTGCAAAGACTTCCTGTAATGACCAAAGCCTAGACACTTAAATATTTTCTTATAAAAACTGCAAGTGGTGTTGAGTAGAGCCAAATGCAGGCAATAGTAATGGCTGTATTTATGTCCATATCTGAAATAATTATAGAAATACAAGAATTAGATTGTACAGCTGTGGTTAAAGTTGCACATAATACAGAATAATCAACGGAGTATGCGACCCCGGAAGTTTGAGCTTTTATGGAAGCCAGATGCTTCGGACAATGCATGTGACTGGACACAGCTTTTCCCAGCTGTTCTTTTGGCTGATAAATCACATCTGTACTTAGCTGATGTATGGACATATATACACACACTTATTTAATCAAAGATTGCTTATGTGAATGATTCCCAAAGTGTGGCTTGAGAGCCACCTGTGAACTATGAAGTTCTCACTGGTGGTCTGCGGATCTGCTTCTTTCTTATTGGGCAAGCATCTGTCACACTTCATGCACCAATAAGTTTTGTCAACTGCTGCCTAATCACAGATTTCTGGGTTTCCCAAAGTTTTCCTAGTCGATTAAAGGGAAAAAGGCAAATCCAAATTTAGAATCTGGTGCAACTGCTTCACAGCTTTCTTTCTATGGAAATTTTATTTGGAACAGACTGGGAGAAGGGTGGGTTCAACCTTATTCACGTATGGAAGGGTTACTTAATACTGGAGCACCAAAAGGCAAACAGAAGAATGTAAATAGGTTGTATTGTTTGAAAATACCAGGGCTATGAGGACATCAGCTAAGTGCATTGCGCAAAGTCCTAAATTGTGAGCAAATGTTAACAGCTAAGATATAAACCATAAGCATTTGCTGCATCCCTTTTTATATACTTCCTTGGTGCTGCCAAGCGGTACAGCTGTTGTATGGATTGATCAACAGTAAGAGTTAAAACAGCTTACCAGAAATTTGTTACTTCACTCAAGTTTTGCCCAATATGTGCCACCTTATGAACCCACAATTAAACTCAACTCACTTTGGCTGAGATCAGTCGACTGTTGTCTTGATTGCTATCCCATAAAACCTCAGCACAATCCACCATAAAAGACTAGATCCCTTCCCACGAACCTTCTTCTAGTTCCTAGACTAAATTTATTTAATAGCACAGCCTATATTCATTTTATATCCATTTGTTTGAAGACAGCTCTTGTTTCTTTCTGCTTTTTGTTCACACTTCTCTTCCTCCTCACCTTTTCAAAGAGCAACGATATTCCTTCTGAGCCTGTGTTACCATTTTATTTAAAAATTCAAGTTTTTTTAGTCTCTTTTCAAATGATGAGCTCTTGATTACTCCTCTTGCAGTCTAAGTGCATCCTTCTGATGTTGGAGAAAGAATTACAGCAGTAAAAGTCATTTTAGAGGAATCTCTAGGTTAGAATTTTAAAAAGTTTTAGTTGCAATGTGCATTTAAGACTCAAGGAGAAAAATTACTTACCACATGTTGGAACATCTTCTTCAGCTGATGAAGTCTGTTCATCTGTTGATGGCTTTTTCTTTCCTAGACCGATGATCTTCGTTATTTTTTTCCCTGTTACTTTAGTGACAGTGCCTTTAGCTTCTGATTTTGAACTTTTTTTCCTCTTCACTATTAAGAAAGCAAAAATGTGTATTTTAGTGTGTTTAAATTAACCAATGAATAGAGAGAACCTGAATAAAAACAGTAGTTCAGACAATCTTGTGCAAGATAAACATTTGTACAAAAGTTGCAGACTTCAATGAGATAAACATTATATGCCCTCTCTAATGCAGATGACTGTAAATAACCTCTGTGCTATAAAAATCACAGCATTCAGAAGGTTCAGACAAACAAATCAAGCTTCTAATTTAATTTTAGCTAATCAAGCTGAAAGTGTCTTTCCACAGCAATCATCATCTAATTTATCAGTATGACTAAGGTACCTGCATATAAATTTAGCTCATATACACAAGACTAAAAATCCAGCCAGATGATCCTAAACATTTACCTCAAAATACTTCAACGATTAAGTGCACAACAAAGACAGACTATGCTTGCCTAGCAAAAATACTCCTCCCGTGGACAATTAGGTTAAGGTATCTTATCACACTGGACCTTCTAGAAAGTCAAGACTTATAAATTAACTACTAACAAGTAAATTAGTGGGATCAGTATTAGCATTCAATGCTTAGAAGTTGGCACTTTTTTTGATCATGAGGACTTGGAAAGAAAAAGCTCTGCTGAAAAAAGGTATTTTGCTAACGTCCAGTCTATGCTTCCATTAACTTAATACGATACTAGTAATGTTACGGCTCTGTGCACTGAGGCATGCTGAGCTGCTGAACACAACGCGGCAAGGACTATGGATATAATTTTTAAAAGTGCCTACCTGACTGAAATCCTAGCAAATTAAAAAAAAAAAAAAAAGTTTTTAAGATTAAACAGAATCAGAAAAAAAGACCTTTTATTTGCAAAACAGAACAAACGAAATAAACTTTCAGAAATGGCATTCAGTGGCCTAATTTGGATTCCATCAGCAGAGCAAAAGTCTCTCTCCTAACTGACAGGGCAGCAAAAATATCCATCAACTTGCCCTGATACATGATTCTGATGAAAAATACAATTAGGATAGTTACTGCTTGAGCTGCTGTAACTTTATCCCTGACATATCAATTCCCTTTGCAACAGGGAACACACAGTGGTTACGGACTTGTGTAAACTGAGCAAAAAAAAAAGGACGAAATGTTCATATGAGAAATAACTATATGAATTGATGAACTGGGAAGAAGAATGCATGGAAAACAGAGAAGTAGTTTGGGACTCACAATGGGATAGCTTATCATATATAGTTTAATTGTTAGGAATCAGGGAACATTATTTAGAAACTGTATCTGTAGCCACGACTGTATGAATCTGTCACTGCTGCATGTGGTGTGGAGGGGGAAAGGAAGCTTGTGAGGCACAGACAGCTGCTCACTAGCAACCTCCAATACAGCAACGCGCACGTGCAAGCAAAGGTCTAATTCTCTCTTCCTAAGGGAAGGGTGTTCATAACTTACGTTGTGCTCTCTAAAAGTGCAACGAGCTCCAGTGTTGGCGGGAGGAAGGCCACCGTCCCATCTGCTCTGCCTGAGGGAAGACCCAGAGGCAGCACCTGCCCGCGGACAGGTTTCCATCCCACGCAGCGGCAGCCGATGACCGGCTGTGGCTGTTGAGTGGGGAGGAGATGAAAAGCACTGAAAAAAGCCGGTGACTGAGAAAAACTCATCTTTCTCAGACAGAATCCCAAAGGAACCATTGGGAGGAGCATGAACAGACAGTAGGATAAGCCCATTTCAGTGCTTTTTCATTTTTCTGTCCTATCTTCTCTTCACACTGCTGTTTTATTTTCTTGCAGAACTGAGAGGCAGCAGAAGTCAGTCCTGCATGACTTAATCTTTCTGAGTCTAAAGAATATATTGATTGCCTGACTGCCAGTGATTTTTGTCACAAAAGCCTTTTCTTCTCATTTCCTTCCCCACAGCAAAATGAGCAGCTGGTTAAGAGCGGAGTAGAGGCTGCCCGATGGGGGATGCCTGGAGATGACTGCTTTCCCCGTGTCCCTTCCCACGTACTCCCTCAAGCGGTTCCTATCCATTGTTTAAAAAAACAGTGTAACTTCATCCAGAACCACTTAACATGATGCCAGGGATATTTCAATCTTCTTTCACTCATTAATGCCTCTTTTTTTTTATGACTACATATTGAAGGTCACAATTTTCAAAAGCAACTGGTATTTTTAATTGCTCCCCTTAAGACATCTAAGCTGGGCTGGTTTTTCAGCAGCACATGCTCAGTCAGCATGTATCTTGTGGGGCACCTGAGCCACCAGGCACTTTTGGACATCTTGGACAACACAGCTTTTGGGTCACAGATGTTTCTCAGCAGGTTTCAGAGGCTAAAACACTAGTGTGCTTTTTGAAAGCTTAGTAGAAGATTTTATAGGGTGAAATCTAACCATGTAGCACAACTTCTAGAAACCACAAAAACTGACTTTGTTCTGTACTGTGGGGTATGTCAGAGATCTGCATAGAGGAAATGTTGGAAAATGACCCCGGGAGAAGACGAAGGAAATGAGTCAAAAGGCGAGACAGCGCTGGCACCAAGGCCACTATTGACATTGTGCTCACGGCAGCTCACATTACCACTTGGCTTGACAGCTGCAAAAAAAGGTCTTATCTAAACGATACCATTGCTCTATGGCAAGTTAACAAAGTCACAGAATTTCTTCCACTTTGGGGAGCAGAGAGGGGGGTGGGGAAGAAAGCATAGGGGTTGAGGTTTTCAGATGTAAGTCAGACAAAATTCCCTCTGGGTTTGGGATGTGCCTCTGTTAGCTACAAAACATGCATGGCTCCAAAGTAGCATATGTAAAATTATATACATATATTCTCACAAACGCACTGATATTATGAGATTATATACATTTTAGTATGTTAAAGTAAATAATCATACATAAAAGTTTATATATGTATCTGTATACACACACACATATATAAACTGTGTATATATTTGCATAAATACATTTATATATAATACTCATGATTCTTTCCCTCTAGTATTTAATGATAGGGTTTTTTTTCTTAGAAGCTATACACCCATTATTTATGTTGCCACTATACAGTTACTAAAAGCAACTGTTAGTTACCTATAGTGGTCACCCAAGCTCTAAAAACCTGTACTTTTGAACGCACATCAGGCCAAATCACAATTTCTATATTCTTTTTCCTTATACTAATTATATTGATTTTACCTGAACAACGACAACATCAAACACCTTCTCTTATTGCTAAATTTTAAGGATTCACACTTGACATAATTCAGCTTTCAAGTTAAACTGATTCCTTATAAAAATATTCCAAAACTTTACTGCCTATTTTGAAAAGACAAAAGCCAGGTATTTCACCACCTATCGCTCCCTATACGCACAATCCCTATTTACACCAAGCACTCCTAGATCTGAGACGTACCTTGTTCTTTCCCATTGCACACTGCAGTGATGCCGTTTTCCACAGCACCCTCCCCGTCTGAGCTTGGCCTCTCAGACGACAGCTTCTGCAGGGACAAAGAGGTTAGCTGACATGCAGTGCTGGCACCTTCGCCAAATGAACTGTCATGAGTCAATCTAAAAGTATGCTTACTGTGAAATAAAACACGTTTCAAGCTCTCATCCACTTGGACAACAAAGAGAAGATAGTAAAAAAGTCAGGTTTAATGGCTTTTTTTTTATATTGTTATATAGGCTTTAGAAAAGCACAGAAACCACAAAATAGGTCTATGTTTGAAAGTACAGTCAAAACAGTGAAATAATCGTAATTCAATACCTCTTATTACACAATATATTTTTAATTAAATTCTGGACTCTAAATGTTGCTGTTTATTAATCTGCTAAGCAATGAATAATTACATAGGTCAGATAAGAATAATTTTAAAATTATTTCTTTAAAAAATGCTTCACATACTCATTTACAATTACAACTTATCAGAAAATAGTGCACTCCTACATGATGCTTCAGTACTTTCGATATCTCAAAAAAGAGGCTTTTGAAATAAATTTTTACACCACTTATTCTGTAATGCTTGCATACGAGATATAGGATGATGCAGTAAAGAGCTTATGCCAGCACAGTTTTGGGAACCACATTACTTATGAGTGGCGAAGCCATGAAGAAGATGTACACATTATCCCCAAAAGAAATTAATGGGAAGTTTTGCTATCCTTTTTCATGGCATGCATTTTAGAAAACAATTATTTTATGACACTTTCAGTTACTTTGTTAATACAGGTAATATTGCAGGTGTGTGCAAGCATGCAAACACCACAGCTTTTGCTTTGTGAAATTAAGAGGTCTGAGCTGTCATGGAACATGCTTTGCTCTTACTACCCCAGGCGCAATGCAACGTAACACTACTGACTGTAGCATCCTTCCACCACGGGGGTAGAACGTGCCATCAGGAATTTGGTGACAAAACCTTTGTCACTGGGACTTTTAAGCAGGATCTGCAGAGAGGTTTGCTCACATGGATGCCTTAACAGAGCGGGGGCTTAAGTCAGTGCCGGTAATGTACTGATCATTCACTGCAGGGTTGTTCTCCTCTCTAATTCTTTCTCTCACATCCTGCTGAGTCAAGGCAGCAGAGACAACCCCATGTGAATAGCCAAGGTTCTGTGTTGAGGCATGAATGCTTGAAAGGGCCTGCCAAAACTGACGTCAGCATGCCCAGGGAGCTCTTCAAGAACTCCGTTCTCAAAAATAAAAGACTTTCCCTTAAAACTTGTATATAATCTTCAGCTATTCTTGACCCCTGAGGGTCACATCCCGGCTTGCTCTTTGCACTTGACAGAGAGCATCTCTGCATCACAGCACAGGTATCAGACCTGCTTAGTCTGCACCACGAATGGATAAAGAGAAGCTGCTAGTGGATACAAGCCAGTCTGCTGCTTGGCTGTGACCAAATGAACAGACACGGCAGAAGTCTTAACTCTGTAGGATGCGTGCACGTATCCAAACAAACAAAAATGACACAGCGACTAATAGCCTAAAACAGTAGCACGAGTCAGCAAATAGTTATTGAAGATTGCCCCAGAAAATGGTCTAGCATGAAAAAGTTAATACATGAAATCCAGAATACAAATTCAATTTCAGCTTTGTGGTCTGAACATCCCCTGAACCACGCAGTGTGTAGCAGTGCCTCTGTAACAAACAATCACAAGGAATTTTGCATTCATCATTTTGATTACTTTACCTTTTCCAGCTCCGTCTTGTGTACTGGAGAACTAGACAACGGCCCATCAGAGTCTAACGCTCCTGCACAGTTGCTGCACACATCTTTTATAACCTTAGGAGACAAGGCAAAACTTACTAATGATTCATAAAATACAAATCAGAGGAATTATACGTGCATGTGAAGGGAGACGGGAAGGAGAATCCCACAGACATTTACTAGGCTGGCAGGTGTCAGGCGGGCTGCCTCTACACCGACTTCTTCACGCTGCCTCCCGAAGTCATTTCACGTATGACCTGCAGGAGACACGGTGTCTAGAGGTGCAGGGTTTTGGTTTCTATACAAGCTAAGCTCCAAGGCTCTCCTGAGTAAAGAACCCAACAGTGCTGCTGATTTCCGTGTGCTAGTTTTGCAACACAAACTCAGCTGACACCATCAAATTAATTTCATTATGATGACAAAAAAGTGGGATTAGATCCAAGGTCCCACATGTCAAAGGACAAGAGTTTTGCATAATACACTACCCAGCTGGGTTTTTTTCTTTCGCTATTGGAGAACTAATGAAGTGCTGATTGACTTACAGTTAATGCTGCACAGTGGTATTTTGTGGTATTTTTGTATTATACTTGCACGTTGACATAAAGGTATAGGTCACAGTAATTGTAAAAGTGTTCTTGGAAATGGGAATAGCATTAAGTCTGCTTTTAAAAAGTTAAAGAAAAATACAGAACTGAATTCACTGAGATCTTGATAGAATTTGAAGAACTTCAAAACCTGAGACTATATAAGTGTAAAAATAAGCGATGAGTAAAGACATTTGATGATTCCCTATGGGCATAATTAAGTTTTTTATCTCTCATGAGCTTACCACCAGCCCATTATCAGTCTGAAATTGCTTGTGCGGATCAGAACAGGTCCTGACTCTCCATCCAGACTCATGCTGAGGGGGTGCTGAGCTCCACACGCTGATTACAGCCATGCAGCCACACAAGGACAGCAGAGCCAAGCGAGCTACGGAAGGCATCCTGCTCTGCTGGAAGCATCACCACTAGACATGCAAACTTTCCCCTTTACATACACATGTACGTGTTTACACATTCAGCTCCTCCCTTCATGCTGTTTACAGCAAGCCCAGCTGGCAGAGACCTGGCCTGAGAACTCCCAGTTCCAGGGAAAAAAGCAATTACCCAACGGTCAAAATCCAGATTTCTTTAAAGGAGAGGAACACCAAAACAACAAATAACATCTTTTCAGTTTTGAACTGAACAATTTTGATGTAGAAACCATCAAAGAGCTAAAGATGGCACCAAACAGTCCTTTCACAGCACTGTTGTTGCCTTTAAGGGTGAAGCTAGGCAAATCAAATGTTTATGGGCTTCCAAGTTCCTACTGCTCCAACTCATGAGCACGTCATAAATTACAAGCACTATATGCCATAAAGAAAGAAAGAGCACCATCCCCATTTTACAGATGGAGAACTCGGGAACAAAAGAAAGATTTAATCACTCATTCAACGTCACATAAAAAAGGTCTAAGCAGAGCAGGGAAATGAACCTACACTTTTATTTCTGAGCCGGTATCTTAAAACATGTCAGCATCCTTTCTTGACTGAACTTCCCTATATCTTGTCCCAGAAACATAAGCACAGTATTTCATGGCACTTGGTGTCCTTTGTAACAGAAAATTTAGATATATGTGTTGCAGAGCATTTGAACCTAAGAGCTAAACATAGCGCTTAATTTCCCAAAAATCACAAGGATTTGTGTGTGTGTGTTGTTTCATTTTCAGTTGCCGGTCCTCAGTATGGTGTTTTCTTCCTGGAGAAATGTGACCATACAGTGTCTGGGAACATTCATTTCTGTCTCCTGCATGACCCCGAGTCAATGGCTCATGTTTTCAGCATCTGCTTACACCACACAGTTAGTTAATTTTGGCAGAGGCAGATAGTAATGGGAGTTACAGACAGAACAGAGGGAAATGATTTGGCACCACTAACTGAATAGTATGTGCGAAGTCATGCACTCAAGTAAATCCGGTTCTTATCATACCTCACATATTTAAGGAGAAGCTAAAGTGTTTAATTGGGTTGTAATTAAATTTTTATTTAAAAAATTACACACTATCAAATGGAAGTTCATGGCAAGATCTGAAGTAAACGCATATTCAAGGATCCCACGCTTCATTTCAGTTCAAGGGGTTCACCGGCAAAGACTTGCTCATCACCTTCTATGTGCGATAAAATTGTGTTTGATGCACAGCATAAAACTCATACTTCTACAGCTCACCAGGATGAAATGCCTTTAATATATAATGGTTGCCTGGATGCACTCTCTGTAATTACGTTTGCAGACAGCTGCCATTATAAATGAGGTTTTCACATGCTTATAGCTTTAACTCAAAATTTTAAGGATAAAACATTCCACCAGTGTTGCCAACTTGCATAATTTCAATCATAAGACTCGGCATTTTTGTCAGTTTTTTCTATGGAGTGTCCTGGAGTCATATGAAAACAAATCACTGTTTTCATTAAAAAATAGTTGTGAGTGAGAGTGGGGAAAGGAGGTCAGCAAACTTTTATCCATTGCAATGAAATGTGTGAAAATAGGAATAAATGTATCTCAATGGCCCCAACTCTAGAAAGCAAATAAAAGGAATCCCCAAATGTGTTATTTTTAATAAAATGGCATAATCTGGAAGGCTGTACTGAGAATACTTTGCAATGGTGCATATTCCATTAATAGTTCAAGTTTTCCCACACATTAGAAAAGGGAAATCATTCTCTTTTTCTCACCGCAAATGCCTTTGTACCTTACATATACTCACACAGGAAAATCAAACTGAGATCATGAACAGACTACGTCTTCAAATATTTAAAATATACAAGCAAATGTAATCAGAAACTGAAGACCTTTCATTTCTTTGGATAGCCCCAAAACTAAATACATTTAAAATAATCTTATGTTATTCCATCACAAGAATTTTAAATACCACAATTACCATTACAATGTTACAATTAGTGGACTTCAGAACTGCCTCTTTCAAACGCAGACCTGGGAAAAGCTCGTGCAGCCTGAACTATCTTATTATCATTCTTTATTTATGTTATAGAAAGGTCCTGAATCCCCAGCTGGATCAGGATATACACCAGTGTATTGCATTGACTGGAGAGACATGAGGAATAGAGGGGAAATATTTGCAGGTACAAAGCTGGAAAGATTCCCTGCTCCAAGGCATTGACAGCGACGGGTGAAGTCAGTGGAATTTCTGCCACGTGGTGTGCCTGGAATAGTTCTCTCTTTAAAACTATCTTACTACACAAGCACTAACATTTACTATGGAACCATTATACCTACCATCACCTACACATTTCCATAGTTATTATAGCTTATTTTAAATGACACACCATGAGTGGAGGCAAAATCCTTACTCTACATGCAAAGTCAGAAGAATCCCATTAGATTTTTCCAGCTACCTTCAAAGATCCAGGCTTCAGATAAAAAGCACAGGTTATGCAGTAGAAGCAGAAAGCCAGCTGCTTGCCAGCCAGACCCTGCCACACGAAAGCCAACAAATTCTGAGTAAAAGTACTAAATTTGTAGCTGGTTCCTTGTAGCTGATCTCTTTGGGACCCAATAAGGAGTAAGAGTGAGTCTTCCTGCGTTCGAGGAGCTTGCAGACCTCTCTCCTGGTGGGTACCGTGGGATGAGGCTGTGCTCACCACAGGGGTGTCATCACAGCACCTCGTCTCGTCTTTTCATGAAACTCACAGGCGAAGCTCACACGTTTAATATGATCAAGTTCAAAAGTGATTAGGGAGAAGCTGATGGCCTGACTGCACATTTGCTTCACTTCTGTACGTAACCAGGCTAGAAACCCATCCCGGTTTTTTTCATCCCCATCTACCGACATGTTTCACAAACACAGGGATTGCTAGAAATAGGACGGGCTGAATCCCCTGTCTCTTGCTTGACTCTGAAGATAGGAACATGGTAAAGCTGAAATGTGCTTATGCACAGCACAGCAGAGGGAAAAGGATTTGGCTCCAAATGTGACTTGGTATTTCTCATTCCTGAAACACTCCTTTTTCAGTGCTGGAGGGGTACTGACTTTCTCGGACTTTTTGTCATTTTGGCATGACTAAATTCTCATTTTCTCTCTCTTTTGGACCCTTACACACTACATACATTAGCATCAATCTCCTCCTCCTTAAGAGAGCACCAAAACTCTCTTAGCATTTTTGCAGAGAAGAGATGCCCCAAGGAGTTTACCTAGATAAATGCAAGGAAAAGTAGAAATTATTCACATCATAGTCTATGCTTTAAGTCTCAAAAAGAAACCTCCTTTACCTTCTGTACTGGAAAACATCATTCTCAAGCTTTCCCTAGCCTGAAAAGATTAATCCTTCTGCCTTAGTGCCATTTGTCTGAGCAAAGTGTGCATGAGATTCTTTCTAGCAGACTAGCAGCCATTTAGCCTATCTTTAGTGCCTGTATATCCCCCCAAAAATACTTCTCTGACATATTTAACCAAGACAACCCCTGTATCCTTTCTCCTGCATTATTACCATGAAGTCTATTGCCACATATGGCCACTGGAGTGGGCAGAGCCAGGGAAGGAGGCACTGGGTGGCTGGGGAGGGTGGCCGAGGCTTTGCTGCTGCAAGGGCAGAGGTACCCCGTGCAAGGGGAGCTGCATCCCCAGCCCCGGCCGTGCACAGATGGAGATCACACTTTAGGCCATAAATCTGAGCCAGGTATGATTTAAATAATTTTCCCTCCAAAGCAGGAAGTAGGAGAGTGGAGGAATATTATCTGATGGGGAAAGCAAGGGATCAAGTCTCAGCCCTCCTGGGTTCAGCTCTGAGATCTGCTACAGCTTGCATTTGTGATTTTAGCCAGGAACTTAAAGAAAACTTATCCCTGAGAAAATAAGCAAATAGGATGTTTGTGGTTCTGTTCACTGGTAGGTTTTTTTTTTTGTTTTTTTTTTTTTTAATTTACATATGCATCTGTATTGTTTTGCATGGTGCCGGCCACACAAACGCACCCTGGTTCACAGCCAGGATGGGTTCCTCGGCTCTGTCAAAGCACGCTGGCAGCAGTCCTGCAGGCTGGTCAAAGCTCTCACACGCAGCTCAGCTGTCACGTCTCCCGATCATGCCCTAAACAGTTCTTATGCAAACATACTGACCTTGCCGTGGTTTGCACCAAGGTAATTCAACCATCTCTTTGAGACAGTAGGGCTGTAAGCCCTGGGAGGTTTAATTTAGTTTGCAAAGCTTTCACTGCTGGTGATGATGTGCAGTGAAGAAAGAACCCAGCCTGACTGTCTTGGGACACAGTATATTCCTGAAGTTACTTATAAACTGACAAATACTGTATGGAAAACACTTGTACCGAGTATGCATACCCAAACACACTTTTTCCAGTCAGTTTTAAGGTATGATCATTCAGCCCTTGACTCTACTCAGCTACAAAATGGAGATAATAACCTCTTTGGGGAACATTACTTAAGCCAAGAAAGTAATGCTTGAAGTGTTTTGAGATCTCCAGCTGGAAATTCCCATAGAAAGTAAAACCAGCCACACAGTGTTTACAGTTACAAGCTCAGTTTTGTGCCGATTTAAACTGGTAAAAGAAGAGTTCTGTCAGTAGTTTATTCTTCAGCAAAACTCAGTCCACATTAAGACCGGAGCCCAGAAGTTACTTGACTCCCCTCACTAAGCTCAGGGCAGTGAGAAAAAGAAGATGCTTTCAAAGACTTTTATGAGAGACAACATGCAGTTATCAGAGATGGAAACTGTGTAGGACAACTGGATTAACAGCCCTACAAGAGTGTTGCAGGGTCTTTGGATGACCGGATACAATCACAACCTTGATTTTCTTCTCTCTTCAGGGCAAAAAAATCCCTCTTATTGCAACAGGTTCAGAACTGACTATTGTCAAAGTAGGTGCAGAAATCCCTACTTATGCCTGAAAGATTCACTGCTCAATTGCAGACCCTCAACTGAAGAGACTGCTGTGAAATGGCTGCACACTGTATAATGAAGAAAAGTTAACAAAGGGTGCCTAATGTTAGGGAAAAATGAAAGTCAAGGCCAGTACTCATAAATGATATATTATCTCTCATGCATGATAAATCAGAAATACATTTTTGCAGGAGGCAATGCTAAGAGGAAGAGAAGGTCTTGGGACCAGATACCATCACCATATCCTCCTTCTACTGGTCTTCTATAAGAAGCTACTTTAGAACTGAATTTCTTTGGCATCCATGTATTTGTAATATTACGAGCAGTTTTCTGTGGCCCAGTCTGAAGGTCCTGCACACAGAACACATTCATCTGGATGAGTCAAGCCACTAAACAAGCATCTTCTTGTAACATCATGTTCTTAGTAGTCCTTTTATTTTTAATGTAGCATTTCCCAGGGATGCTGACAAATAAATGTAGTTTCAACCAGTCCGTTGGATGTGCTGAGACAAACAGGCAGATTTAAGACCTTACTTGACCACAAAAGCACACACAGATGCACATATACTCAAGCGCGCATGGAAAAAGCTCATGTTTGGGTCTGAGTGTGTAACTGCACACAGTTTTTCATGTACATTTTTGTGGGAACATTTTAGGACTCAAGTCTGGAAAATTCCACCACTTTATGTTGCCTACCATATTACTGCTATGATCTCAGCTCTAGCCTGAATTTATACTGGTTATGCTCCTTGCTCTGAAAGCTTGACAGGCTCTTTGGTGACATCAGCTATCTTTTTTTCATCAAGCATTTGTTAGCTGGTAAACCTGAAACCCCCTTTGTGGTTTCCAGTCTAGACTTCAATTTTCACTAGGTTTATCAGCTCGCTTTTTTTGGTGTCATCTTTACAAAAAAGGTCTAAAATATTCTGCATTTATTTTGCACTTGTCTTCCAATAGATTTTTTTAAAATTATTTGCTTAAGTAAACAAATTTTATACCGATTACATCTGATTTGAAAAAAAAACCCCTCTGGTTTAGCTTTCATGGGAAAATCTGGCCTCCAAAGCCATTTTGAGCTTTTCAGGCTCAACAGTAAAGCTTTAATTTGACATTTATATATAAATACATGAGAACCCGTTGTTCCTGAGTGATAACCTGGCTCCACTGGCACATATTGGTAAAGTATTTTTGACAGAGAAGGACTGTTATGATTTAAAAATGTGGTTGCAGAGACCCTGCTCATTGTTAGTCTCTGAATCTGCCCGTTTTATTAACTACCGAAATCCCACATAGGTGACAGAGCACTGGGGAGGACCCTGCCTCTCTGAGTAACAGGCAGGGAAAGCTCAAACCACCTCTCCTGAGACAAAGCAGTGATCTCTTTCTCACCATAGGAACTTCCTAAACAAAGCCAGACATGATTTTCAGAAGCTTATTTTAAGAAGGCTTGAATGAACAAAAAAGAATCATTTTCATAATAATAATAAAAACTTTAAATTCTGCTACATTTTTAAAAATTCAAAAACAATGCTTTTTTTTTTCTCAAAAAGACATACTACTAGGAGCTGTTGCAAGAGCTGCACAGACCATTTTTGGTTAGCTGTTGGCTAGGCAATTTGTACTGCACAGAACGGAGTGCTGCAGCAGCGCAGAGGACTCGGAAGTTCAGCATACAGTAGCATTGCCATGTACTTGAAAGAGTTTTATTAACAGCGAGCTTTGCAGCGTGAAAGAACTAAATGAAGTGCTGTCAGGCTGTCTCCAAATGCTTTGCAGATAACACACTGTCTGGCCATTCACCCTCAGCACACACAACTTTGTTAACATGCAACTGTACAAAATCTTTCTTTTTTTTTTTTTTTTTTTTTAAATGAGAAGAATGCATCTGGGATATGGAAAAACCTAGCACTGCCCTGTCTGCCTGTGTGGAGAATGCTGTATGTACAATTTAAAAAAAAAAAAAAGAAAACAATTTTTATGAAAGAGAGTCTGATAAATGCCAATGAATTCAGCATTACTAAACCCAAGTTTAGAACAACACAGGAAATAATGGTGCAATTACTATGATCCAATTATAGCCGAATTCCCTTGGAAAAGAATATGACTGATGAATTTCTTTCCATTCCAACCAGTGTTTTTGAAACTCTAGGTGAGTTAATGGGACACTTAGATGGTGCTAGATTTTAAAACTTAAGATACTGATGTTAGAAGAAGTCTAACAAATGCACATATGTGATTACTTTCTATTAAAAAAGACAATAAAGAGGGCATTTTCTAAGCTAAGATACAAACTCACAGCCAAAAGCAACAACACACAAACCACAAACCCCCAAAAGGTATATTCAAATGTTGCAAAATAGGAAATTACAGATTAATTTTCCACTAAGTAAATTAGCCCACAGCAGAACTCAACCCTCTTAAGCTGCATTTTATGTCTCCCTCTTCTGCAGAAAAACTATCTGCCATCAGGAAATTCCTACATGTTTAATTCGATTGTATTTGGAAAAATACAATTTATTCTTAGAAAAATAAGTACCATATAAGGTTAGATCAGAGCACAGCATGGAGAATGCCTTATGAGTCTTATGCATTCAGACTTTTACATGTATGTCAAAGGCTGGATTTCAAGGTCTTAAAACAAGCTACTGAAACTGCAGTGGTAGTTTCCCACACCGCTGACCTCCACATCTGAGACCGGCAAAGTCCAACGTAAATACTAGTAATCCGGTTAGGATCTAAAACTGCAGCCCTTGCATTGGGATTTTCCACATTTGCAGACACTGAACAGAAAGGAGTGGCAGATGACAAAATCCCATTTCTCAGAAGTCTGCATTCCCAGAAGAAACCATAACAGATGATACCCTGCTAAACCAGGATTAGCAAACTTGAGCTGACTTCAGGAAGCTGAGGGATTTTTCTCCGTCCAGAGCAATTCAAACAGGTATCTCCTCAGAGATCCTTATTTTCAAGAAGGTGACTGTGATGTTGGAATGCCCAATTTTTGCAGGGAAGTCTATGGCAGTTATGCATATATACCACTCCAAAAAGCAACCTGGTTGTCAGCCCCCTTCACCTTAGGGAGTCTGAACTTTCAGCTCACTACCGGTGTGCCCTAACCACCAAAGCTTTCTGGAAAATGAGCTGGAGATGAAAATGGAAGGGTATTTTCCACCTCTCCTCTTGTTGCCAGATTATTTTGCAATTAGCAGTGAAAACCATAGGCAGCCGCAGCAGCAGCTGTGTAATACTGAGCTGCTGGCTGCCCAAGGAGTTGCTTTGGCGCCTGAGCAGTAAGTCTGTATTTCTGCAGTCCCAAGTTAGATGGATTTAAGTGGTCTGGATCTGCCTGAATGGCACTGCCTGTATCTCAATTTTTCACGGCAACTGAGCAGGCAATGGAAGCACTTTGTGGCTGGAAAGGCTCCTGGTCAGAAATGCCCCCTTACCTTTAGCCACTGTTCCGCCTGCTCTTTGCTCTGGACGGCCAGAACCAGGGCATCCGCTCCTTGGTGCGAGATTTTCAGCTCATGCTTCTTCTTTTTGCTGTCTTTGGGAATGTATGTGATACTGCAGTCATTCAGGAGAAGCTCCATCTGGGGCTGCTGGTCCTTGGAACTTTTGTAACACTAAATAAAAGTAAGGAAAGTTCAAAAGTTAGATATCAACTTTCTGAACCTTGGGGAAAATGCTATTTTTTTAATTTTTAATATTTTCTGTGCACCCCTTTACCACATACCACAGAGTTCAGCCAACACCAGCTTTGCATTTCTCTTCCTCATCCCCTCTGTAAAGCAAAATTACTTCCAGACTGACATTAATAGACATCTTTTATTGCAGGACAGGTACAACATATGGAGAGCATTAAGCTTCTCTGCGTTATCCGTATGACTCAACCTTGACCTTGATCAGGTAGGAAGAGGGTGATTTAGGATATCTCTTCACATGTAGCAGCAAAATAAACTTGTACAGTTAACGACTTTAAAGCCTAGATGCTTTTGCTGCCCTGCAGCAACAGCCTAGCGTATCAAGGCAAACCTCCCCCAGTGCCTACACGTTGCAGCTACAAAGGCGCTGCCACGTGCCCTACTCCACTGCTCTTTTTCTTGAGATAAGTGAAAGAATAGTCATACTGTGAAAAGGGGACAAAGTTGCAGGATGGTAACTTTTTTAGCTAATTCAATTTAATCAGTCACTGCACAAAACCGCACACTTCTCCGCGTTAGTTTACTCTGTGAGCTCCTGGATAAAACTATATGACTTACCCATGTTTTTTCTCTCAGTAGTAAGTGCTGTCAATGAACAGCCATTTCATGCTGCATCACTGATGACCTGCTCTATGTTTAAATTGGTGATCTAAGGATTAAGGGTTTCGCGTTACATCACTTGTCCTTTAGACATCATCCCTATTCCCATCTTCTAACACATCAGTATCGTTGAGGTTCACCAAGCTGTCACAGAGTGCCAGACTACACAATGATGTTTAACTGTGTATATGAACGCCTAGTTATTTTATATACTTATGTAAACTGGGCTTTTACTCATACAAATAAGCACAAAGGCTAAAAAGGTATCTGATAATAAAGACTAATTACTATATGCATCTATAGGATAGTTGAGTATAAATGTGAACAGAGAAAAGCACATGAACTTCTGCATGTCTGCGGCAGTATTCCTGTCAGGAAGACAGTAGCTGTGAAAAGTATCCTGTAAACCGTACAACTTAGGCTGAGCAAATACAGCCACTCTAAATCAGCCTCTGCAAATCACTCATAATCCTCCTTCCCTCTCCAAAGCCCATTAACTCCAAGTTTCTCTACCTTGGTCGCAGATTTGTAAAAAGTTTGTAACATTAAAAAAATGTTAAGTTTTCAAGCTATGAAATCTTGAAAACATACATTAGTCACTTTAAGAAACAACAAACAGCATATAATTCCCTTTATATTAATTTAAATATTTTATTTAAAATTATACATTACTGAAACTGAAGTATTTATAAATTAAGGGACTTTAAGTGAAAAATGATTCCTTACTAAAAGTTATTTCTAGTGTCGAATTCTAATTAAAATATTTTGGTCTTACGATGACAACTGCATTTATAACACAAGCAATTACTAATCCCTAAGAACATATATTTGTTTTACTTGCATGTCGCATAAGTTGAATGTCTAAGTCCTCCTTCAAACAATAAACCAATTTAGTTTAACTTGGTCGTTAAGCTCTTATTGTGATTTTTATTTTCTTAATCACCATTACAGAGTTACTGAAAGACAATCCCTATAAGGAAAATAAAAGCTTTTCAGACCACACATGTGGCGATAGGAAATGAAAATAGAAAAAATAACATATTTCTATACAGAAAAACAAACATAATTGTAGAAGAAATATTGTGTGACTTCAGAGAAAATCTTTTCTCCCCTCTTTCTTTCTTCTCTTCAAGCTGTTATCAGATGGTCTGGAAATCTGATATGATATCAATGACAAAAATGTGTATATAAATATATCGTGACAAAAATGTGGACTAAGCATAATGGCATTAAAACAATATAATACAAACTGAATCGGAATCAACATTCTTGTTGACACTTAAATAGAAGAGGATAGAAAAATTAAATCCTCAGTAACCGTTGAAAACTGGCAAATGAATTCCAACTATATTTTCAGAAACCTTTTACCCAGATACCTCTATTTCATATTCTGTTATTTCCTACACCGCCATAGGTATAAATGTACTTGGAAAGTGAACACATCGAAGCTATACTGTAAGTGAATGTAAGAATAATGAGGTTCTACAGAAAATGTTCTATCACCTGCTAATCAGCTTTTTTTAACATTTGAGATACTGCAGTAATTACTAGTTACACAATTAGTTACAAGCGTTGGAAGCACCAGACAGGAAGACAGGAGTGCCTAAGACCCCAACTCATTCATTACTGTAAGTGTTAGTTTGCTTATAATGACACAGAAACGAGTGTTTCCCTCGGTTAGGCTCTCTTTTCAGAAAACAAAGACATCTACGAGAAGATAAATCTCCTAACTTCTGGAATCTTTTACTGGTGCCTCCAATCAGAAAGAAACATAACAGATATGCTTAAGGAACCAATACGGCCACTTGTTTCTTTCCTTTCTATAATGCAGCTGTGCATCATGTGAATACTGCATCTGTAATTACCGCAGAACAGATGGCAAAGGTTTAGTTTCCAGTGTATACATTACCACGGCATATGCTGCCAAGTGAATTCTCAGCCTAACAAGGGACTTTTCTCTCCAGTGGTCTGATCCAACAGTTCGTACACAAAGCTCCCTGTGAGATTTTTTGGTCCGCAGGGAATGAAAGATTGGATTTACTGTTTCAGCAATTTTTTTTTCCAGATGAAATATGTTAGAAGCTAATAGGCCAGACTTTATTTCCCATATCAGGGAACTGCCTAGGTTTAAGTGCAATAAAAATCAAAGTTCTAAGTGGCTAAATGATACACTTATAATTTCAGTGCTTCTCTGCTTCTTGGGTAAATCATGACCAAACTCTTTGGCCACTGTTTGCAGAACGTATTCCAAAAACCAGATTCCTGTAAAAATAAATACATCATCTAAAAGATACAAAGAAAACATAGCTAGATAAAAATAAAAATTACCAGTAGTTTGTTTTCTTTGATAACACACAGCAGTTTGGTCCATTGCCCAAATCGTTTCTTTCTAAGAAGGAAGGCACAGATTTTGGCATCCTTCACCAGATCCATAGAGGCCTCCTCAGAAGGCCACTGATGTCTCATTTTCTTCCCCTTTCCATCCTCCTCTTCTTCATCATAGGATTCGTAAGAGCTGCTCATGGCATCCGAGTCATAATCTTTAAGAAAAGCGTAAAAGTGTCAAGTTAAAACATTTAGTAATGAAGCATACTAAAATAACTGAAAATCTCAACAGGGTTCATTTTAAGTTAAGGCTTTTGAAAGTCAGCCATGAACAAATTACTGTTTCAGTGCTTAGTAATATCAATATATTAAGTTAATTGTATAAGAGATGCTGTTCCATTATTTATAAAAGACCCATACTGATACCTTGGGAATTTTAATTGAAAGAGTGAGCTGGAAATAAATAGTTAGAATTTATGTAGTTTTTAATTATCTTCAAAGTATTACTTAGCAGATACCTTCATCTTTTGTAATTCTTTTACAGAGAAACATCTTCATCTTGCCCTATTGCATGATGCAAAATGTAGGCACAGGAATGTCAATATTAGCACAGAATATTAAGAAACAAACACTGAATATGACAAAGGTCACAAGAGTAAATTATGAGGCACTATCTACCTATCATAACATTTCATACAATTCTCAAATAACAGCACCTGCACTGATCTAATTAATGATGAATAGACAACACTGTTCCTTGAACTATGGATTCTGCTGGAGTTAAAGGCATTCTGCAAAAAATGCTTTCTTATGTTAGCCTAAACAGTTTAATCCTGCTCTAAGTTCAGCAATGTAATGGCAAGATTCCTTTTTAATTAAACAAGCTTTTGTTCAGGCCTTTCATTTTCAATGAGGCAATCAGCTCTAGCAGTCCCCTCAACTACAAAACTCATTTGCCATTATCACAGAACCCTCTCTTCCACCATCCATACTTATTTATTTCCTTATGTGGGCATATACGTAAAGCTCCTCAGATAATAACACCTGAAGGCATGACAGTTATCCACTGGCACATGCTCCCATGGAAGAGACTTGATCGGAATATATTCAATAGCTGAAATTTCATCCAAACATTTCAAGTAGACTTCGATATATTTTTAGGCCAAAAGGTGGAAGAAAAATCTCTCATTTGCTTTAGCTAGGTATCCAGGACACAGTTGGGATGTAGGAAGGAGACCTGAGACAACTGGGAAAAGGACAAGAGAGTGGATTGCTGGAAAGCTCATTCTCAATCAGTTCTTCCCATGTGCAGACTCAGAATGGGATATATCCAGACCTCACATCTCTGAATCAAGACTAGATATTCTGATCCCCATTTGTGTTTTCACAAAACTGTACAAAATAATTTATCTTCATTTCAAAGTGAAATTAAAATAAAATTTCAAGCCCTTGAAATATTTTATTTTATTTTATTTTAAATTTAATTTAATTGCCATCTTCTGGTCAATTCTACTACATAGTGTTTGGTTTTGGGCAGCTCCATATGGGCAAGTGGTAAATGCCTCAGATGATTAATTAAATTAATTTTAGGAAGTGCTGATTGAGACTTCAAAGTAGAGATTAAAATTCTGCATGTTAAATATCCTCCAGGTAGTCCCTGTGTGGCTCACAAGCAGTCCAAGAGCAGATTTCAGTTTGCAATAAGTTGTATGATCAGCAGAGGGACTCTGCTGGCACAGCAGTTGCAGGTTCATCCAAATCTCTGTTTATAGGAGGATGGAAGCCAACAGGAGCTTCTGAAGCTGACATTTGTGGATTCCCATCTTCGCACAGTCTAACAGGATCTCTGGGGATCTGTTGCCATATCCTGCCCATTATCTACTACTCATGCTTCTCTTTCCCTTGGGTTGTGGGATTCTTGGCCAGAAGAAGAGCTTGCTGTGTGACTCACACCAGGAAGGATGACCACCCTGGAGTACCCGTATCACCCCGGCTGAAACCTTCGCTGCTCTTTGCCACATTCCGTTTCTATTCTTTGTTTCTCCAAACTGCTGTATCATGACCAAACCAAGGCTTTCAGGCTCTGGACAAAAACTAGCTTCTGTTCACATTGTAAAGTGACAATTTTAACATAAATAGCACAGACAGTCTACTACCCATACGTAACAGCTTTAGCAGATATTCAGAAAGTTATGCAGAGAAATCCAGCATGTATGTATCATTTCAAGGGGTTTTGAAGCAGTATTACCTCCAACTAATATTCACTGTGAACTGAATTTGGGAAGCAGTAAACTTCCTATTAAAAATGCTAAATTGTGGAAGCAAACTGTAAAGGGTAAGCTGTGGAAAGACTACTAGTGACTAAATCCTGTTGTCTCTTATTGTCTCATCACAATGGGTAATGAAACAGGCTTGACAGGAAACTGGTAATAGGTAAGATCTGAAAACTTCTTGTGTGTATGTTCAAGTCAACACACTCTTTGGGTCTTGGAGTGGGGAAGGGGCAAGAGAAAGGAGAGGAATAAATAACATGCAGAAAA
This sequence comes from Aramus guarauna, assembly GCA_013400195.1. Taxonomy (NCBI): domain Eukaryota; kingdom Metazoa; phylum Chordata; class Aves; order Gruiformes; family Aramidae; genus Aramus; species Aramus guarauna. Next base: position 736,003 of record VXBL01005888.1, read on the forward strand.
AATGAAAAGTGTCTCTCCAAAATAAAGTTCTTTTATTAAGTCTACTAAAGTCTCAGAGACTGAGATTCACTGATACAACATGTTCCAATGCTGTTGATCTACCTTTCTTGCATCTTCTGCATTTTCTGATTATTCTAGCTTCTTTTGATATTGGTTTTTCACACTTCATCAAAATTTTCCACTGTTAGGGGGTGAAAATCACAGTGGACTTTCACATTATTTGTAATAGCATATTCCAAAGATTAGCCTGTAATAATTTAGGCTTATTGTACAGAACAGTAGCTTTTAATAAAGAGAAAGAGAGTTATCAGATAAGGTACATACAGGCTTGTTTTCACCTAAATGCAAGTGTTCATCTACAAACAGATTACAGGAACTTGGAGAGGTTGTGGATATTTCATTTGCACGATCTATACTCTCCAGTTTTCTTCTGCTGCTGTTCACCTTTATAGGTAGGACACATGGTATGTAAGCCTCCTTGCTATTAATGACATTACAAAAATAGTCCATAGGAATATTTACTTAATGATATCTATCCCAACAGTTGTTTAACAGTTTATTCTTGCACTTCTTACACTTTAAGCACTTCTTTGTTTTGGTTTCTCCACCTCAAACTGTCTGAACAGCTAAGCTTACATCATTGGTTAATACACTGCGTTGGCGGCTTATTTTAATTACCACAGACGCTGGAGCTAGTGGAAGTTTTGGTTGAGTGGAGATTATTACTAATGTCATATTGAATTTAAAAGCAACTTCATTACCAATAAAGAGAGGAACACGTTTAACACAAATTAAAAGAGGTGATAAGGAATTCAGGACATAAGAAAATACAGCAAAATCACAGCAAGTGAGAAGATATGTTACAGTAACAGAGATTTAAATGTCTGGAGATCTATGCTTAAATTATGGAATTATTAATGAACTTTTAAGGCTGATATCCTAAATATTTTATGGATTTGGATGGTTAAGTACAATAAGAAATCAGTTTCATATTTTGTCTATTTTTTCCCTAGGCCATCCTTTAGCAGTGCTATTAATACTTGTTCTATTAATATTTTTCTGCCTGAGCATGGCTCTTGTTTAATGACAAAACACAAATCAGCAGTTCACCGGATTACTGGGTGTAGCAGGACCACCCTGCTGCATTTTAAGGGAGGAAATGAAGGAACGATTTTGCTGCTCTGCTTCACTGGCTTTACAGTATATGAAACTCTTTCTTACCTTGAATTTCTTACGTAAATTAAGATAACCTCAGTTTGTGAAGTGTACAAGTGAGTAATTAATATTCTAAGGTGGCTCCTATGCAAGTGTTTTAAGAACACAGATATTTTATTCATTTGTTCTGGTTCAAAGAATAAAAATGGCTATAAAATGGGGGAAGATATGCATTTAATCTTTGGTCCATAGAAAATAGTGATTAGTGATAAATCAGCCATGTACAAGTAATAAATTATCCCGGCCAAGACAAAAGCAGCAAATAGGAAAATCATTGCAGTTTTTTTCTTTCCTGTTGACTGATTCTGCATAAATGCTCACAGCATTCATTTCATCGGTTCGTCAGCGTGCTCTCAGCATAGCTCCACTCAAGTGGATAAGTATTTGGTCTTTGGATAAGTATTTGAATGTGAGAAAGAGCATTTGTGTGTTGCAGTAGGACATTCTGGTGGTGTTTCTTCTTTTTATTTGTCTACTTTAGCAAGTAATTCAGTGCAACAGAGACATACCAGTAGATCTGCAGATCAGCACAAGTTTCCGAGTCATCTACATTGACAGTATCGCCAGTTCAGAGGGGTTTACTCTGGACAATACTTAACTCCGGACTTCACGTTCCAACGCCCCCACCATGTTCATGGTTCAAAGCTGTCCAAAAGACCAGTGACTGCTTTGGACCTTCTGCCTCCAATAGAAGCTGAAACGTGTTTATGTGCACCTAACTTGAGCTCCAGGTTTAGTTTTCACTTTAAGGAGCCTGGTTTGTACACACCAAAACAGTTCTGCAAACCAAACCAATGCATGGACAGTGAGGAGAACCAGAATGGTCAAAGCCACACTTACAACACATCACTACAACCCTAGTAGAGATGTAGGTGTTGAATACTAAGAAAGCTGAAGGACACTGGAATTACCCATTGCTCAGAAACTGGTCTGGATACATATTACTCACTGGAAGTGATGTACTCGGGAGCCTTTCCAGGACTAAGTGGCACTGCCTCTTCATAATAGCCTTCGGGAAGGGAAGATGTTGGTAATGGTGGAGGCCCATTATCTGGTGGCTAAAAAAGAGAAGAAAGAAAGAAGAAGAAAAAGTGAACATCTATCACTCATAATAAGGAAGCAGAACCCTCTTGTGTGTAGTCCTAGTCCTTTGGAGATATAAACACAGTATAATCTTACTTGCCATTGTTAAGGATGGCAAAATCAAGATAACAACGCCATTAAAAGAAGTCCTTTCTACAACAGCATTAAGTGGTAAAAATGTTGAAAAAATATAGTTCTGTATTTAAAAAATAGAAACTTAAAGGTTCTATGCAGGAAAGATTTCTGTGCATAGACTATTTTACAGTGTTAAGGTTTATTTATTAGTAATTTACATCTAAAATAATTCTGATTACAGCAGCGAACAACAGTGTGATTGGCAGTTTAGAAAAGTTAAATAGCCTGGGCTGGCAGACATAAAGGAAAGATAATTTAGATCATTATTTTCATGAAGTGTTTTGTTTTTCAATGGCAAATAAATTCTTAAAATAGACATTAAGTTTTAAAATGCTCTTTCTACATTGTAAACACTGAGATACAACCAAGGAAAAGTTTGGAACATCAAGAAATTAGTATATGATAAAATAAATATTTCAAATACCAGGTCAAATTCTAAAATGCTTCTTTTCTAAATATAAACCTGTTTTAAATTTAAAACTGACTGACTGCTGGTATGTTGATATAGTAAAGTAAATTTAGTACTCTATGACTTCTTCCATATGAGTTTACTGTTCTATTTCCTTAAGAAGTACCAAAACAATGGTATTTGATAAAACTTATTCATATTTGCCACAGGTTTTTAGTTCTGTGTTTTCATATTGGAGAAAATACTGAAGTCTTTTTCCAACACCAGTGGTTTATTGTATGATTACAAAAAACAATTTGTAGTCAGAGTCTCATTTCTGCAGTAACATTCTTTTCAACACATCTTTCTCTTTTTTTCATGTAATGAAAGAGATGTCCCGGTGTTTGTCTGCATTGGAATGATCCAGTCTAAACTCAGCGAACGAACAGAGATACCCAAGTAAGAAACTAGTCAGGGTGGGCTTTGCTCATGGTCAGATACGGACACTTCTGCAGTGCAATTCAATGGGCTGAACAGTAGAGGCATAGAGTCTTCTTCCACATAATATAGATGAAGCCACAGTGACTAGACCCCTCTTTTTCTACAGATCTAAAGTTACCTGGGAGTAAGCTGAGCTTTAATAGCATAGGCATTAGCTGTAATGAAATTACTTCTGTGGGCACTTTCAGGGCTGGATTCATCTTTGCAGATTTCAGAGCTGGACATCTCCAAATCTCATTATCGATTACACACCTGCACCAGACACCTAATTCTTAATGACATCAGCAAGATGAGTCCCACCTTTAGTGTGCTATGTAGTTAAATTCATATTGAGTAGGTTATTATATTGTACTCTTCGCTGGGTTAAAAACTGGCTGGATGGCCGTGCCCAGAGAGTGGTGGTGAATGGAGCTAAATCCAGTTGGCGGCCAGTCACAAGCGGTGTCCCCCAGGGCTCAGTGCTAGGGCCGGTCTTGTTTAATATCTTTATCAACGACCTGGACGAGGGGCTCGAGTGTGCCCTCAGTAAATTTGCAGATGACACCAAACTAGGTGGGAGTGTTGATCTGCTCGAGGGGAGGAGGGCTCTGCAGAGGGACCTAGACAGGCTGGATCGATGGGCCGAGGCCAGCTGTATGAGGTTCAACAAGGCCAAGTGCCGGGTCCTGCACTTTGGTCACAACAACCCCATGCAACGGTACAGGCTTGGGGAAGAGTGGCTGGAAAGCTCCATGGCAGAGAAAGACCTGGGGGTACTGGTTGACAGCCGGNGCACCAGACACCTAATTCTTAATGACATCAGCAAGATGAGTCCCACCTTTAGTGTGCTATGTAGTTAAATTCATATTGAGTAGGTTATTCCCCCTTGCAGGTAAGTGCTTGTGTGTTCCCGATGCACAGGAAGGCGAGGAGCTGGCGAATAAACCTGCCCTTCAGCTCGTCCAGCACTGGCTTCCCTTCGTGCACTGAGTAAAATTAGAAACTTCCTCACGAACAATGAACCGATTTGTGACTGAACACAGAAAATCTCGGTCAGATTGAGATTTACACTAATATTACTTCTGTATCAAATGATATAGCCAACTTCATACGTCACACTCAATTACAGATAAGAAATGGCAATTACTGTTATCTGCTATGTGAACCAAATGAGTTTTCCTCACAGACCAGTTATACTAGAGAAATTAATGAAAAAATACAACTTTTAGCAAAGTTTTCCTGAGACTCTGCTGAACCACCACCCCCAAATTGCAAATCTGCACATAATCACAAAATAAATGGGTCTTTCCAGGTTAGCTGCTGCTGTGCAACAGGCGTAAGAGACATGAACAAATATTGCATGTTCGTAAATATTGGAAAATTGACAGCACATTATGAATTTTGCCCTCCACACCTGCACACATCAGCTCTGTGTGGCCTGAACTGCTAGACGCAATATGGGAAACTGCCTCCGAGGAGTTTGCATTTTCTCCCGTCATGCAGGTGGGCAGAGCCTTGCTCAAATGAGTCGGGGTCCAGGTTTGTTCCTGGGGCAGTGTAGATTCATACCACCCCTTTCATAAGACAGATACGTTAATATCTTGGTCTAGTCTTAAACTATTTTCCCCGTCAGGTGTATATACGCTATATGAAATTCCTATCATTATTAAACCTAATTCACCCAGGAAACACCCATCCTGAGAGTCAATCCAATTTTGACTTGACAGAGCACCAAGGTTTCAAAGCTATCTTTTATCCAGAGACAAATAAGAAGTTCCAATAAAGACTGGGGAGGGGGGGAAATCCTTGTTTTTAGACAAAATGTTATTCAGAAAGAAAGAAAAAAGGAAATGAAACACAAATGGTGCTTGTCTGAATTCGACCCTGCTGGAGCACCAGTTACTTCATACAGCTGGGGCGGGCTGGGCTGTGCAGCCAACGTCAACACAGATGGAATCCATTGCTGAATTAACCAAGCCCTCCTTTCTGAAATGCATTTTGCAATGCTTGCTATAACAAAGTTGAAAACAATTATAAAAAAGATTTTTTTTTCCCCCAAAAAAAATTATTAGGAGAAACAGAAACATCCACCATTAAATACTCTCTGATTAAAGCAAGGCTGCTTTAATATTGAAGGAAAATCCAACTGATTAAATACAAAATAAAAATACTTCACTCAAATCTGTACCATAAACAGTTACGTTGTTTAGGAGCTATGGAATATGTAAGTGTTTCAGCATCGAGAAATGTAAGAAGTACATCTGAGCATTCTGACATTACTTACTAATATTTACAGTGCTTTAATTTTTTTACTATAGCTAGCTGTATTGTTTAATTCTTTCAACTTGGCAATTTTTTAATGGGGGAATTTTGATGAAGTTATGAATTATGAACTGAAATAATTCTTGATTCAATAATTTCTCATTAGTTTAACTGAAAAAATAAAAAGGCCATAAACCCCACAAAACTATTTATATATTCTATAAAAGGATTAAATGTCAAAAACCCTAGAACATGTATAGTTTGAGTGGTATCAGGAGGAAAGACCTGGCAACCTGCAAAGAAGGCATTAGCACGAATTTCTGCGTTTATTTCTTTTTTTATGACATGCTACAGGGAAGAAAACTAGAGAATTCTGCCTTTCAAGATAAATAGCATTACTCAACTGCAGGAATAAGAACTGAGTTGTTAGAAAAAAAAAATCATCATTATTTTTATCTCACTGGAGGGAAAGGGACAAAGATGAGTGAGATACTGTTGCCCATTACCAGTAATAATACCAGTAATACTGAAACAATACTGATAAAGGTGTTTGTCAGGTGCTGGGTCTGAGACTAAATGAGACATGCTGTATTTGAAACCAAGAAGCGGACAGGGTGACAATTACACTACAGAGCTGAGATCTCTGGAGGCATTAAAGACTGGATTGTGCACGGGATGCCCAACTCCAGCTTACAGAGGGGATTGTTCAGAGAAAGAAAAAAAAATATCAGCAAATAATAAGCAATATTTACCTGGGTAGTAAAACTCATTATTCTACTAGACACTATGAAACAGTCTTAAAGGAAATATTAATTTTACGGCACACTATGGTCTTCCCCTCCACCTGCTCCACTGTGTTCCACAGACCACAAATAAATCCTTTCTCTCTTTATCCTAAGAAATAAAATACTTTATTTCCCCCTTCTGTCCAAGGGTACTTACCAAGACAGGTAGGAACTTTTTTTTTTAGGGACAGGCTGTCTGCTACCTGCTGACAATATGGAAGTGTATAGTGTGGAAAGCAGCATGAAATACAGAGGAAAATAAATGTCATCGTACAGGGACCTGAGGATATAAAATCACTTTACACCCCAATGAAGATTTACACTATGCAGGAAATAGAAAGAAACACCTCCCTTTATGCAGTTATTTAGGATGTGGAGATTTCCAGTGGAAAGCAGCGACTTTAACAGAGGCAAAGGCTGTCAGTACGCCCGTGCTGCAGGCGAAGGCTGCCAGCAATTCAAGGGCCATGCTCGCACGTGTGTTATTAGATCAACCACCAGTTCGGATCCAGCCGGACTGTGGAGCCAGCTGCTACGTAACCCCTCAACACTGAAAAGCAGCAACATGAGACTGGAAAAGTGGTCACACACTGGTGATGCATAATGAAGCTATTCAGAAGCCAGCAGGCAAATGTGGGCTGTCAAGAAGAAATCTTGACACACGCACATGCCATTTGCTTTGGAGCAAGCTTAGACGTGACCTCTGTACAACCTCATGGCATCCTCAGCTTGGGAGAGGGAACACATTTATGATCCCTTTCCCCACGTATGAAAAAATGGATGTCCAGAAAGCAAAATAAAGCAACAAACCGAATACCAATACAACTGGAAAAATTACTGACAGCGCATTTCAAGCAGGCTTCTTCATACCACTGTAAAGGCTGGAAATTGGGCACCAATACTTGCCACACGCTTGGTATGAAAGCCTTTAGGTAAGCTCAAAATCACTAAGGCACTCAAAAGAAATCACCATTTATTGCCAGCTATTGAGGACCTGGATGGACCTTGGATCTATTCAAGACAAAAGTGCTGACTACATGGGATGTTAAGACCATATGTGAGCCGTGCAGGAGTGAAATACTAGCCTGAGCGTAGACAAGCAGAAGCTCAAAAGAATTCTTCATTTGGTCTCAGCTCCGTATTCTAAGGTTATTAATGCCTCAGCTTGTTAGCTGGACCCTACAAAACCAGGAGCCAAATAACATGAAAGAAGTCTAACAACTTCTCTTTTCAGCTTATGAGCACATCTGACAAAAGACAGTACATGAGCCAGCCAGACACAAAACCTCACCTTTTTGGAACAGAGTAATCCTATCAGTCCCACCACAAGGTGCACGACAGGCTGTTGGTATAGTCCCACCCAACCAGCACTAAGTGCACCCAAGCAATTACAGCACATGCCTCTGGAACACCAGAGCTACCAGGAAAAAAACAAAAGGTATTGCCCAAGAAATCAACAGCCAGAGTCAGACATGATGGGAGGTCCAGCAACCCCCAGCAATCCTACAAAGAGCTGAACTGGTAATCCACCAGCTCCTACTACAGCGTTGAACAGACGAGGGCAAGGAGGAAACACTAGCAGAAGTGACTACCAGGGTGGAGGATGTGTGCAAGCACAAGCGAAGCTTTTGTTTAGGGTTTAAGACCAAGAACAAAAGAAGATACACGCTTTACACACTGTCCTCCAGGGAGCAGAGGTACATCTGACACAGCCTAAGTGTGTGTCTGCTGACTCAGGGGTGAATACCTAATTAAAGGTATCTCTGCAAAAGTGCTTAGTATGTAGAGTATAGTGACTATAAACAGATTGCAGCCTCAGAAAGCACAGAGTGATGATGGGAAAGGGATCTGAACAGACTTGCTCACATTTAAAGAATGAATCAGGGCGTACTATGGCTCCAGAGTTTGATCTGAAGATTGTCTAAAGAGCATTTACACAGGAACCTCACTAGGAACTGAGTCACCATTTCCCAAAATACAGCACATCTGAGTTCTGCTTAGATAACCTGACCACCCCTTTACCTAAGCAACAGGGAGGTAAAGATGGCAATGAAGAGGATCAAATGGAAACAATAAGAAACCAACACAGTGTATTGACTGAGCAGAGAACCCAGTTGGTTCTTCCCTCTCTCTGATGGCAATGTCAGCCTGCAGCAGAACCCAGGCATAAGCTTAAGTCTCAGTTCTTGCCATTGTATTTAATAAACATTAGAGGTAGTAAATAAAACTGAAAAGACTGGAACACAGAATGTACCACTGAAAGGGTAGATAGCTGGAAGGAGTTACACCCAAACTCAATGGAAGATAGGTGCGGAAATAAACTTCAGGCTCAACAGAAGTAACAGAAGATCTAAGTAAATAATTCAAAAGTGAAAAAGAATGAGCCAGAAACAAAACCATGATATTGCTTATTATTCAGATTTTATAAGAAGAGATTATTACACAGCCAGTTGGAAGCATCACTCAGACAAAACAATAGAATTGACTCATATCAAGCAAAGAGTCTGGGTGTAGCAAGAAGAGAAATGGGCTTTAATTAATGTTGGGGAACACTTTCATGCATTTTACATGAGAAAGATGAATCTGAATTTTAAGCAGCGTGAGGCCCTCAGTCATGAGGTGGTTATTGTAACTGTGCTCAGAGAAGTGTCCGTGTTTCCCAGCAAAGACAAAATCACCTTCCTATTCCCGGAATTAATAAGCTCATGCAGGTACATGACATGACAGTGCCAACAAGACAAGGCAATACAGTGACAGAAGAGTGGGCAACACTATTTCCGTCAGAACAATATTCTCTAAGGGCCTGAGCCCTGCATCAAACGAAAACAAGACATGACTTTGGGACTTACTGGCCTAATTCCTTTCCCATGTGTTTGTTCGCAGCACACTAATGAGCATGTTTAGGAAAGTAAAGAGGCTGGTCACTAAATATCAGCACAGGAAGGGTGTTTTTTGGACAGCTATAGCATAGAAACAAGAAGCCAAACCTGTGAGGCCACAAGTGTGAGCATGTTAGAAAAATGGTGGGACAATATCCTATCAAATCTGTGGCATTAGTAATTTAATAGCTTTCTTTTATGCAGGTCAAAGATTATCAGCATCTAGTAAAGGCAGAAAAGAGGGCATACAGCTTCACAATGAACCAGTTCAATCCTACACTAACCCCGAGCTGAGCTGATCCAGTTTAAACGTGAATTCCAGTTAAAGGTAGTCGGGAACAACTCATGCTGGCAGCTTGGACATGAAAACTTTGAAATATGGTGGTGCATTGTTATAAAGGTTATACCCTTGTATTGTAAGTGAACCAAGAAGGAAATTACTTTCACTAAAACTTTTCTGTGATACCACTTGCAAATGTGAAGTAAATCATCAACAATAAGGCACCAGGCAAAATAGGAATGGCAACTACAGTGGCCTGCAAGACACGGTCAACAAAAAAGAGGCTGTAAACATTTCTTTGTCCTTAATTCTTATGCAATCACGTATGATAATCAAAAGTAAGGCTCCACTGTTCTGGTCACTAGTGACCAAACTAGAACCTGAACCTACAGCAGGTGCACAGGAGAAATAGTGATACGGGAACTAGTTCAATAGAATTAAACCACAGCTCAAAATGCAACTGATAGCGCTTTTTTTATACGCAATGGAGTGAAAGAAAACCTGAGAAGAATATGTTTGTGATTTCAAAGGATAGCTGAGGCACAGGTACCAAGGTGAGGGAAAAAAGCTACTTAAACACAAGGGCAAAGGCTGGCAATGAACACTGGGATGGCAGAACAGCCTTTCAAATTGAAATAGTGGGTTAAAGAAACTTTAAGTGCTAGGAAATAGATTTTGCTAAGTTTCAGAAAGGGTTAATATTTTATGATTGCCTGCACTAAGAGTGACTGCACTGAATAATCAAAAAGGCACCTTTAGTTGTTCCTTACAGACAAACTTTTCGAGATTTGTTCAAACTGAAGCTATTAGCAGCTCTGAATGAAACAACTGAATTTTTGTTGAATTTATTTTTGTCGCTTTTAAAAATTTTCTCCAAGGACAAAAACTCTGAGGCTAGTACTATCTTCTAAGAAGAATAGAGAATCACAACTGACTTTCAGTGTTAAAAGAAAAAGCAAGATGAAATAAAGATTCATAAGTATCCACCTGGCACATGAGCCCCTTGCTTTTGTTATGGCACTAGCCTGACTGCACATTTTAGAAGAATCTTTAAGACTGACACTTTTTTGGTTGTTGTTCAAAGAATGATTAATGTAATTGGTGATGTATCACCTTAAAAATCCTTTTGATTTCAGGATGATTTTTTCTTCTCCAAGGACACTGTCTCCTTTCAGCATTTTCTAATAAATATCCGAGAGTATACCTGACAGGCAGCCAGATAAAGGGAGGCTGTCAAATTGCTTCTCCGCTATAGGAAACTCATTTATATGAAACACTCCTACAGAGTGACTGTGTACATTGCAGGAAAGGGTTGGGGGAAGATGACCTACCCTTTTGATTTATATCTACAGGGGTTCTGGCATCTTGCTGGACACTCGTTGCGGTTGAATAATTATTGAATTGTCAATATTCCAAGAAAAATAAAACAAATACTCAATTTTACTGTGAAAATCATGCAAAATAGCTAAGTGTGCTGTTTGTATTTGATTTTGTTGGCCTGCACAGTGCACTGAAATCACCGACTGTCAGATGTAATATGACAACCAAATGCTTGGAGGCTAGAAGTATTCTGTCACTGTCATGCTGTGGATAATTTATGCCAGTAGTCCTCACGCTCATCTGCAGGACACACTGGATCTTATTCTATCAGCTCAGTGGAAAATGTACTTCAAGGCAACTTGGTGCTAGTGCAATGATGTGATCCCAGGTGTTCAGCCACCAGCAGCACTTTCAGGTACACCCAGAGCATTGCCTCTGTTATTCCTCCAAACCCACCATCTAGCACTGCTTCTTGCCTGTCAAGTGCAGGGAAGTATCATAAAAGTAGCTGCAGATGTAGAGATGGAGAAAGCAGGCTAAAAGACACAAGCCCTTGCAGTAAGAAGGTTCAAGAGATGTGAACAAATCTGACTTTTATTTCAAACACAGTGATCTCCTCCTCTGTTGCTGACCCAGGCAAAGCTTCCCTGGCTGCTGGCGCTGTATTCAGGCTAGCAAAGGCATATGAAGGCACCCAGGCAAGTGGCATTTCAGTTCTGCAGGAGGACTCTGAGTTGTCCTTAAGTTCACATCCTTTATCTGCAGCTTTTACTTCGCTGGCCATCTGAAGGAGCTGTATGCACAGGCTAAAGCAAGCGAGTGTTTGTGCTTTCCAAGCCTGACAGAAAGTCTGCTAGACCAGATGTAGGCAAGGGAATGTATACTGAAAAAGAGAATTACTAAGGAATCGTATGCTTAGTGATTCACTTTATTCAAGTATATGCAAGGTCCAGCTTTGTCCCTCAATTCTAAGACCTCGTCCAAAGCCCACCGAGTCCAGGAAAACTCTCTGGGCTTAAATGTGTTTTAATAACTGGAGACTTCATTCAAACTATTAACAGCATGTCTCTAAATAAAATTAATTTTATAGTCTTTGTTCATGGGTTGACGAATAACAAAACTGATACAAGACCTGGCCTGAGCAAATATGCAGGTCTATTTACAGATTTACAAAGGAAACCTTGCACAGCACCTGCCCACACATAATTCTGGCTCCTGGCACTACTTTAAGGAGTATTGAATTCCTTCCCACCCACACATCTTTACATAAGTAAAAGCTTAAACATCAATTCAGACTAAACAGTTTTGAATGCAGAATCCCTTGAGTGCCATAAAAAGAAACAGTGGTGTAAATGAAACTTTAATTTCCATCATGCTCAATAACTGATGTGCTAAAAAGATAGATTTTAAAACAGTGCACAGTTTATTTAAAGTTATTGATTCCCACTTCCAGTAAATTCCGGTGCTCCAGGCAGCACATTGTGTTTCCACTGGAGGCTGAGACAACCACTAGATGTTATTTAGCAAGTGGAAAAAGTTTCTGTCCTGAACGGCCGACAAAAAGAGGTGCCATACAACCTGACTTCCAACTTGCCACGTGAAGAAGGGCAACCTGGAACAGAATTTCCTAGCTTCTGGTAGGCACAGGGGATTTTGTCCACTTGACTAGGAAAGCAATGAAAAGTGGCTAGGAAAGGTAGCTCAGTATTTATGTCACTGAGCAACATAATTATGTACACACTGACATCATCATCTACAAATTTTTAGGAGTCCATTGATTAAGGGCAGGTTGAAAATCACCATGCAGGTGCATTAATGGAAGGGGAAATTAGGTCTTAGCCTATGATGTCCAGCCTGGTGTGAAAAGAAAGACAATACAACAGTCCTGATCATATCTAATAATAACAAGGGGCCAACAAAGAGGCACCTAATAGAGAAAGGTTTCCAGAAAAGAGCTGATGATCAATTCCGCTCTTTCAACATGACTTCAGGAGATGGTTTTAAACAGTCAGACTGGAGTTTGAGCTTGCCCCGGTGTTCAAAGGTTAAGAAGCTGATGGTTTGTCCTTCCCTCCTGACTCCACCTCGTCTTTTGCAGGATGACAGCGGTCTGTCATCTTTTCACAAATTACGATGTGCTACCATCTTAAAATAGTGCCATGTGTCGTCTGTATTTGGATAATGCAAGACAACGAGAGGCCTGGGACATTTTCTGGCTGATCCCAAAGTGGCACCAACACCAGAAAGAGAGGCTCAAACCACCCCTGCCTGACAGCAGCAACAGAACTGCAGAAAAATTGGCAAAAATCAGCTTGCGTCATGATGGAAAAACCAGCTCAGCTTGGTGACTTCACCGAGATGAAAGCATCCGCAGCATTACGGGCAGGTCAGAGGGGAGAGCTGTGCTCAAACTCTGCTTTGCCAGGCTCAACATGGGAAGACCGCACTCCAGACCAGCCAGCTCTAACTGTGTCAACTTCCACGGTAATTCCCACTGTATCTCAGAGAAATATTTTCGTTACTCCAAAATCCAAACTGAACTACTGCAGAAAACAGTGTTGACCTCCTGGACCTAATTCATACTTCACACCATTTCGCTCGCTGCAGCTGTACCAACTTTATGGGAATTTACACATTAGTATAGGAGAAAGTAAAAGGAGGTCACTTATCTTTAGAAAAACAACCTGAATCTTCAGAGCCAATTTATTAAACTGAACCTACATAAATATGAAAGAAGGAGGATCTCAATTGGCTTCAGTTTATGAAGCTAGCACGTGAAGTCTACATTTCAAAGGCATGTGCATTTTGCATAATTTTTCTGCCTCTCATCAACCCCTTCCCTTGTAATTTATGCTATATGCATCTTGAATTAAAGAAAAATAATCATTTTCAGGCACTGTTAACCATGAAATGGATTCTCCAGGTTTCACTGCATATTAATACAATCACTTTTGCATCAATTCAAATCTTGCATAATTATTTTATAGCATCCTTTTGAGTTGCATTTTCCTAGAATATATATGCCAACTCTGGATATGAACGTTTCTAGCATAAATATTCCCTTCCTATAATGATTCCAGCATATCTCATTACATTAGGTAGAATTAAAATAAAAAAAAAAAACAATAATCTTGTTCAGGTCACAAACCAAAAGCTGGCAGCACTTAGGTAGAAACTATGCTTAAAGTATTCTACATACTATGTTTGTTGGGGGTTTTTTAATTACTTTGTTCTGCAGTACATAGCATTATTCACCATCCAATAAAGGTTATTATGAAAGGCTGGTTAAGAGTTTGGTCTGATAAATTATTTCTTCTGTTCATAAAATGCTACTGGCTTATATATCTCTTAGAACTGGCCATAAATGCGATAACACAGTAACACACTACAATGAAGCTGAACATCAGTAAGTCAGTTGTTCTGTCCCCATAAGCTGCATCCGTATTTCCTGCTTCAGCCAATGAACATGGGTGTCCACAGATTGTCCTTATCATCATGCACAGAATTTTTCACAAATTAATAAAAAGATGGATAGTTTATCAGTATTAGGGCTAAGACTGTGTTCACCTTTCAACAGGCTAAATCATGATTTGCTTACGCTTCTCTCAAAAAAATGTTGAAAATGTTTTCTTCAAATCTACAGAGGAGAATCAAAACTTGCTTATAGTTTATTTTGTAACAAGACAGCTGCTCCCAACTGGAGGAATTGAATTACGGATCTCAAACAGTATTTTTGCTATAAACATCTCTGAGAACATACGCTTCTACTTGTTCTGCAGGGAATTTCTTACCCAGAGGCTGAGCACAGAAAGGCCTTAAAGACTTTATAAAAAAAGGAAGCATTCTTCCATCGTTTTAAAACTCTGCATTTTCATTTTTCAGCTATCAAGAGACAGTCTTCTCAGAAGACTTGCTCCAGGGAAAGCTGATCCTTAAAACCGTAAGAAACTGGCTGGAACCTGTCAGCTTGGTGAGGCCAACCTCCAGCACAAAACAGGTCAATCTTTGAAGTTACGATTAAGTTGCTCAAGCTTTTGCCACTTGAATTTTGAAAATTGCCAAAGATTGCAATTCCACAGCCTTTGGAGGTGATCTGTTCCTGAGCTTGTATCACCACAGGCAATTTTTTGCCTTCCCTTCTGCAATTTGAAGCCAATTCCCTCAACCAGAGTGGAGTTGAGAGGAATAATCATTTCCCTGGACCTGCAGGCTCCTTCCACTTTCAAACATTTCTATTAGTGCTTATCACAAATATATTCTGTCTTATACATGTTTATATATTTAAATTAACACTCACCAGCCACTGCTGAGGTATTTCCGGCAGAGGCATTTGAGGAGGCGCCGGCAAACTGTTGGCAACTTCTTGCTTCTGTACATGTTCTTTTATTTCAAAACCTGTTGAAGAGCAACAGACATCACTTAACACTGCGGTGGATGCAAACAGGACATTTTTTCCACACATGGACACCATGTCTGACTGTGACACACTGAAATCTGGCACCCAGTGCTGTTACAACCTACTGCCCAAGAGCAGTTACTGAGGCAGGACTGGAAGAATGCTGGGAATTCAGGAATTTAATCAAGCAGAACAAACACATACTTACTCTATATGATAATGACATATATGCTATTTGGATCAACAAATACCAGACATACTAAAAATTTACAGGAAATCATTCTGAACTGCCTATCCATCTGGAACTGAAAGACTTAAACAGCTCAAATTCAAACATGTTGCCAGGCACCTACCATACAGATAAAACCATTTATGGGGGGAAGGTACAACACTTGTGAACATCACAATGGCACCGTACAGTGAATAAAACACGGTCAGCCTGTGGGCAGTATGTGGCTGGCCGCCTTTTACCAGCAGAGATGAGCAACAGTTGTTCCCATGGCACATCTTGGATGGGCAAGGCCACCATGCAGAAATGAGTCCAAAACCACCTTTTGTGCCAGAAGAGCGGGGAAGAGGGCAGAAGAAGAGACCTTGCCTCTCTCCATCCCCTGCAGCAGTGGTGACAGCTATTCAGCCAGCCCCACAGCACCCATGTTCCCTGGGCTCCCTGCTGCCATCATCATCTCTGATCATAGAGCTGTGGTGTGAGTCTGCACAAGTCCTGCGAGATGCAGGATGCTACGACACCCCAACCTGGAGCACACTGCTGCTGGTGGGGGGGACATCGCCCTAACCAGCTTGCCATTAGCAGAACTGCACACTGAGCATGTTTTCTCACAATTTCCTCCTTCATCTCACTTTTTTTAATAATCTCATAGTTTTTCAGATGAAAAGGAGCTGCTTTGACAGTCCTTTGTATCATAATTGCATCTCCCTCCCAGGGAAAAAGAGGAGTGACCCACTCATTCTGAGGTTCTGGCACAATAATTTAAATCCCAGTTGAACTCACTTCATAGGAACATGATATCGTTTATTTTGCTAAATATCAAAAGGGGGATTAGGATGCATCTCCTCAATGTTCTGGCAAAAATTCAATGGATTGTACCCTGCTTACCCCTAAACTGAATTTAGCTCCTAGTGTTTAGTTTAGTTTTTAAAATATATATTTACATAGCCAAATGGATGTCTTTTGGTCAAGATCATATAATTCTCAAAAATGTAATCAATGATGAAATGTTTCTTGTCATAATAACCCAGTCCCACTGGCTGTGAAGTCATGGATTGAAAAACAACACTGATAAAATAAACTGACTCTAAGGGCCACAGATTCTTCTTTCTTCCTACAAATCAAGAGGGGGATTATTCTTGGGAAACATTCCAATTTATTATTTTTTTTTTAGTATAACTTTCACTTGTTCCTTTTTATGGAGGATGAATCCATATTATGACTGCTATCCATATCCATGTCTCCCATGCTTTCCATAACAACCAAAAGTATGAAGGGCTTTTTACTGGGGGAAAAAAAAAAGTATTCCGAGTGAATTCTATTGACTCTATAAAACTGGTTTTTTCCCCAGTTTTAAGCAAGAACCTGCTCTAACATTTATTTTCATCTACCAAATTACACAGCAAAGTCAGCATTATAGGTTTATGGCATCAGGTCCCTTTAAGGAAAACAGGCAATGTTTATAGTCATATTAAATGACTAAATCCACCAACAGTTCTTACTCCAAAATAAACTATTTGTGTCTTTGTTTTTTAGAAGAAAGTCTGAAGTTCAGAAGGAAATGCCAAGTGTTTTGTTCAGACCTACAATCCATTGGGCATGCCAAGGCTCAGGAAGAAAAAGAAAGTTTATCATTTTGCCAGCTATTCAGAGTAACCACTGGTTTGGATGTGGGGCAGGTCAAGGCCAGGCAGCTACAACCTGAAGAATACATCTGCCTGGCCCAGCTCTCTGCAGCACAGATATTAAATGAAGAAAACAGTGTGTATTTGGGAGATGTAACAAAACAAGGCAAAAGATATCCAAAGAATTCCCCAAGTAAGAATTTACTGAGTTTAAAGTGTTTTACTAAAAGCCAACCAGCCCATTATAATAATTTCCACACCTTTACAAAGAAAAACATAATTGTCCATTTCCAGATGTTATAAAGAACCCAGCCAGTTCCCAGTTGCACAGATCCTTCATTACCGTTCCCCGTTGAACTTAAATGGTTTGCTCCAGCCATCGAAATATCCTGTTGGATTCACACAGTTGATTTTTGCAAATGCATATAAAGAGTTTGAACTCAGCATAGTCCTCAGGCCTCTTAAACTGTGCCAGCGACCCAAGAGCTCTTGTGGAGTTATGTGGGTGGAGTAAAACAACATTTTGCAAAACAGACTCCAAATGACAGTTCAGCTTAGTTACAGAGTACGGAGGGTTTATGCATCTTTTATTGCTTTTAATTTTAATGAAGAGATGAATAGTTTCAGAGGGATGGGAGTACTGAATGTTATAACTGATAAAAAAAGCAGCAGGGTCAGCTCCAGTAAAGTACACGACTCCCCAGGTAGTTTCACACACAGCTGAAGCCAGCCCAGGATGGCAGAGCTCCCAAGGAGGCAGCTCTCTCCGTCCCTGCCTTGTTCCTGTCCCTGCACCAACCTCTCCTTTGTGCCAGATTAAGCATGTGTGTGGCCTCAGGTTGAACCAGACCAGGGAAGTGACACTGGTTAGAACTAAGCCAGCAAAAAAAAAGCAAATAATGCTTGTGCTAGCAGAAAGGAAGATGCAATACATGATGAGCAAGAATGAGTAGCCTGGGGAGAGAAACAGGATGCTTTTTTTAGAGGCCATGCTGGCTGAAACTCTATTTAAACTGCAGTTCCATAGAGTAAATAGGCATATAAAGCATAGTCCTATGACTTCTTGCTTAACTGAACTATGGGATTTCCTTAAATTAATTCTTGTTTGAACTAGAGCATATCTTTTAGCAAAATATTCTGTTTGATAAAACACCAGCAATGGCATGCAGACCTTACAAAGTTCTTCCATTAGTTCGTAACTTCAATGCTCAAAACATGTGCTTTATTTCCACTTTGAAACAAACATTCTGCCACTGCACACTGTGTTGTCTAAGTCTTAGAGCTCATTCTCAGTCATTACATTCCTACATCAAGTTTAATCATGCTACCTCATTTTGGATAATTTGAAGGCATATTTCTGGATCCTTTAATCACATTTATGACTTTTATTTGAAATGTCTAAATTTTATCTCCTTGAATGTCAGTTCTAGAAGTGGGTAGAATGTTCCAGTAACAACTGCACTGAACCAAGCTCCACCACTTAATATATGGATCTCATATGGACCTTGTTAATGGATGGATCCTGTAATAGGATGTAATGCTTCTTGTTATAGATCCCATAATAGGCTCTAAAACCTAAATGGTAGGTGTCAAAATGCATAAAGCTATGGTCCTTAGGTCCTTTTATCCTTGGCCACATCTAGAGTCATAAATTAAACATGCCTGGGAATGTGCTCTGGTATGGAGAAACCCATATCCATACGGTTAAAATCTTTCACCCCTCAAAACCAGGGTGCAGGGTGATGATCCATGTGGCAGCAAAGATGCAATGGTTATTGATGTGTTAGAAACCACAGAAGCACCTGAGAATGGTCATGTAGGAATCAGGGCTTCCAAAAAAAGCTGGCAGGATCAATAGCCCAACTGAAGTGCATCGACACCAATGCATGCAGCATGGGCAACAAACAGGAGGAGCTGGATGCCACTGTGCAGTGGGAAAACTATGAATAGTTGTCATCATGGAAATGTGGTGGGATGACTTGCACAACTGGAGTGCTGCAATGGATGGCTATAAACTCTTCAGTAGGGATAGGCAAGGAAGGAGGAGTGGTGGGGTAGCCCTGTATGTTAGGGAGTGTTTTGATTGTCTAGAGCTTGATGATGGTGATGATTGGGTTGACGATTCTGATGTAAGAATCAGAGGAAGGTCAACAAGGCAGATATGGTGGGATGCTGTTAAGGACCACCCATCCAGGATGAAGAGGCAGATGAAATATTCTATAAGCAGATGGGAAAAGTGTTACAGTTGTTAGCCCTAGTTCTTGTGGGGGACTTCAACTTACCAGATGTCTGCTGGAAATACAATACAGCAGAGAGGTTCCTGGAGTGTGTGGAAGACAACTTCCTGACACAGCTGGTGAGTGAGACAACTAGGGAAGGAGCCCCACTGGACCTGTTGTTTGCGAACAGAGAAGGACTTGTGGGAGATGTGACAGTTGGAGGCCATCTTGGGCATAGTGATCATGAAATGATAGAGTTTTTGATTATCAGAGAGGTAAGGAGAGGGGTCAGCAAAACTGCTACCTTGGACTTCTGGAGGGCAGACGTTAGNTTCACTTTTCATCATTTATCAGCAG
>VXBL01005889.1:0-10988 GCA_013400195.1 Aramus guarauna
TTCCAGCACTGGCATTTTTTCCCTGCAGAACAGGCAAAATTATTGCAAATGGTAGGAGCTCTGCACTGTCTGATCTTCCTATTTAAATCAAAACCTTTATTCCTAACTTCAAGAATGATGAACAACTTGCTGAAGGTATATGACTAAGGACTCGAGACAAACCTTATAGGGAAAACCTGCCTCTACAGTTTGTGATCACTTTGACTTAATCAAGCCACAGAGAATGTTCTTGTCAGAGATGAGCATGGTCTTTGCAGACACAGAGCATCACAAGAAACAGAAGCAGAGTTACCGAATGGAAACTGTCTAGACAGTCAGCAGAAACTTGAGCATCAGCAGGAAGCATCAGCATGCCTCCGAGCCATGACAAGAGAGGATTTTGCTCTTTCCCTAGAGAGATCCCTCTCTCGAGCAGAGTTCCCACTTATGAACAAAATGCATAATCACTCCACAGACTTCTAAGCGCTCTTGTCAGGTCATACCTACTGTGTGAGCTCAGCCCTCGTGTGCAAGAGATCAAATCCCTGTTCTGAGGACGCAGCCACCGCATTTAACTACTCACCCCATGTAGCCTGGCTGCTGCTACAGCAGTGTGCGCAGAGTAAAAGACAGGGAAGCAAAGGCCTGTAGTCTCACATCCAACCTTTGCTCTTGTTCGGAATAACATAATGATTCCTGAATATCCTAAAGAAGGAAATCTAACAGCATCCTAAATTTCCTAATAACTCGAGCATCAGATTACTTCAACTTTAATTACCATTTTTGTTTTAAATCACTATCTGTAACTTAATAGCAGTGGAAGCACACAGAAAATAAACTGAAAAGAATGTTGATCTTTAAAATCTTTAAGTAAATAAGTACAACATGATTCTGGTTTTATTTTTGTTTCTCTTTTTCTTTTTTTTTTAAAGGCCAGTTGAGTTTGCATGTGTGTATTTCTTTTGCAAAAATTGATTCTACAGATGCTTATGAATTTAGAAAAGTAAATAATAGTGCTGCAAATCAGGCTTGGGAAAAATCAGCACAGACTGTTTTCACCAACTGCATCACAGAAACGTTTTAATATTGACCCTTCACCAACTATAAACTATAGGAAGTATCGAGTGCATTAGCTATTTCCTGCTGGTACCTAGAGTTTAAACATTTGTGCATAGAATGAGTAACCTGACAGTCAGCTGAGTCTACAAAAATTGGGTTTGGGTAAATTGCTTTGGTTACAGGAACATTATTCAGTCTATTAGTGTTTATGTACATTAGTGTAATATTTAAATATATTCAAGCTGGTTTTCTTTTAATCTGAAAAACTCAGCAGCTCATTACCACTGGCAGTTAAAATGATGCTAGACTCAGTGGCAGCATGCCTAACCTCAAAATCATTGAGGTTCATTGCAGCAAGCAAGCTTCTAAATCTCCACAGTGTCCAGTGGGGACAATCAGAATTGTGCTGATTGAGAGGAAACTNTTTGTAACTTTTTTTTTTTTTTTAACAAAATGTATCCTCTCCAGAGAGTAGAAGGTTTACAGCAGGAGGTGGGTTGAATTAACTTTGCTTTTAACCAACTTCCTCATGTTCCAATTATTTTAGAAATAGTTTAACTTGAACTATGATAATGTACATATAACACAAGGGAATGAAAACACTACCCCTTTTCTGCATCTGAAATGGCTTTACTGAGACCACCTACAGTGACTTAAACTGTATGTACTTCCAACTAAATTTAAAAATACTTATATTCATTCAACTTCATCGTATTTTATATCATTTCAACTTCCCCACACAGATTGGTTAAGAACTACTGTATTTCTGCAGTCTGTGCAAAAAGTGAAGCATTTCTTGAGCTACTTCAAATATTTTACAATAGACTGCCTAAATATCAGATTTCTTACATTCTCAACCAATCTACTTTGAGAAAACATACAAGTGAACATTACTTAACCAGTAAAATGTGGACTAGAAATAATTTACATAAAAATTAATCTGCATGATGATGTGCTGTCCTTTATTTACTCCAGTCTGCTAACTCCCAGCAGTCAGCCATTCAGACCAGGTCTCCTACCTTTTAATGCAAACAAACACAGTTCTTATTAAGACTTCGTAAGACCTTCAAAAACATTGCCTTAATTTACACATATGCTACTAAACCTCTCCCCCATATCTTAACTGTCCTTTAAATGAGTAAAAATATTTTTCTATGTAGTAATAATATGCCTGAATGTTCAGAGAGGCATCTACCAGCAACATGCCTTAAACACGGGCATAGCCTAGTAATGTTAAACAGACACAGACTGTATTCTTCTATTTGAGAGCAAAGTGCTGAAACAACTACTTTGTACTTCACTACCTATAAGCCATATTGTGTGTTCATCACCATTTTACAGAATAGTAAAGTCTACTAAAGGGACCATCAGCATCTGATGAGAAAGCAATATGTATTGGCAATCCATTAGAAAAGGGTAACAAAAGGACAAAGTATTTAAACAATTGAATTTCACAGCAGATAACTTTAGTGCGTGTCATAAAATGTGCTATATCTGTAAAAATACAAACATACTGAAGGGGAACATGGAATAAAACTGGATCAGAGGTGATCTGGCAAAGAAACCAGGGAAAGAATAGGGATTTTGTAAAAGAATTCAGCACTGGTCCTTCTCCTTTTCTGGGTGATTACCCTACGTTTCCTTCTGGGGCTGTGACAAGATCTTTGGTTTGTTCTTATTTTATTGCGCTGCAGGTCTACCATTTACTTCCACATATTCAAAGGATGACTATGCACTTTTCTTGGGTGGCTGTCCCATTGGTGGACTTTTTATGTGAACCTGAATTTGAGGGGATCCTATACCTCATCTGAAACTAATCTACTGTGCAAAGAAACTTCTACTTATCTCCTTGCTGCACTAAAACTGTTTAAACCAGATGTGTCAAAGTTATTCTGCAAAAAGAGTCTGAATTCCATGTTTAATTATGCCCCACGGAGCAGGTCATAAACCTTGTGCTATCACTGACAAACTGTTTTTGATCCCTCTTGAAGAGAAGCTGTTTTGGCCCAGTGACTAAACACAGAAAACAGACCTATACAAATAGGAAAAAAAAAAAATTAGCTTGCTTTGTAAACACAAGGAGAATAATCGGAGGGGAAAATGGTATTAGATGTTAATGCAGTATTAACTGGCAAACAGTTGGGTAGCATAGTGGCATAGAAAATAGCAAGTAATGTGGAAGCAGAACTAGCTCAAGTCTTCACTTCTCGGGAAGTATCCCACTTGCCAGTTTCTGCAACAGAGCGACCCGAAGTTCCCACCCTTCCTGTAGCAGTGCAGCGTGGCTGCACTGTAAAACAGGTCACGGAGTCACTCTAGCACAAACACCTCTCCCCAAAAACAGAGGAGAGTGCATCAAAAGATGCAGAATTTCAGTCATTCTCTTTACAGCAAAGACACCTCCAACCTCCACCTCCAACAGCAGTGTTAGTACAACTATCAGAAATGCAAATTTGCAATTTGGGAATGAGGAAAAAGTGGCCAAGGACAAGGATGGGGGAAAAAAAAAGATTAAAAAAATAACTAAATAAAAAAATAAAGCAGGCTCATTAAATTCAGCATGTCACTGAAACTTTCTCCATCAACCTTTTCAACCCATGCATCACTGGAATTGTTTGAGAATTTTTCAAACCTCAGTGTAGTACATAGCTCACAGTTGATCAGCACTGCTTCATACCTTATTTGCTGTTGAGAGCCTCGCATAAAATGTGTTTACTCTAAAATTATTGTCTGTTTCACAAAAAAAGAAAAAAAAAAGAAAATTTTGCAGTGAATACAACCATTTATGATCTGTACTACAGTATCACATGAACATATGAACAAAAGACAGACAATACGGTTGAATAAATTGGACTAAGTTTACATTGTTAAGATATAAAGCTTAGTAACTCAAATGCTGCCTGTTCTGGTCATGCGGTCTACTTGCAACACATCTTCAGGTAACAATTCCACTCAGCTAGTATCAAAGACTTCAACCTGACATACGTAAAAGCAGAGCTGGCATGCAGCATTAGATTTAACAGCATCCATTCATGAGATGTTAGACTCTAAAATCAGGTGTCTTAAAAAACAAGAGTTGAGGAAAAACGGCTGTCTAAACACCATGATTAGATAAGCTTGTAGGCTGAGGTCTCTTTGAAGGAACCCGTTTGTATTATAACGCAGAGACCAAGGTCGCTATATCACTCCTTTTTCTACAAGTCACGTGGGAGAATGTAATTGTTTTTGCTAACACTGGTGGTTTGCAAGACCTTGGATCTTAAAATACTTCTTTTTGATCGCTTTCTACAACAAAACCTGTGACTTGTGCTGGTACAATTTAAACACTTCCTATGTTTTGAAAGCTTTCTATAGACTTTTCAGAGGCAATGCTAGCTAAATCATTACTAGGCACATAAATAAAAGACCTTTGCTTCTCACCGATGGTGACAGTCATGTTCTCCCATTTTCTCTCTAGTTTCAGTGTTTTATCCACAAGCTATCCCCTGAGACTTTCTGCTAATGGCAAAAAGCTGTATGTCACAACACCAAGACAGAAAAGACTATGTGAAAATCACCTCAGGAACAGAGAAAGAAGCGCAAAGTATTGCAAAGGGTTAGCCTGAGAACTCATGCAAGTACTACTGCCTAATGCACACCTGGGGAACAGAATCTTTCACCCAAGCTCAGGAGGGCCTTCAACCTGAACTCAGCTTGATAGTTTCAGCTAGGCTTCCCTCAGGCAGCATAACCCTTGGCCTGCAATTTGTCACAGCTAAACTGTACCACTCAGGTATCTCCTATAAACTATAGTGAGGCACGTACAAATCTTAAATTAAGTGATGCATGGTTGAAAAGGTTGAGGGAGAAAGTTTCGGGCATGTAATGGCTTTTTACCAAGGCTGAAACCTGTGGCCTGGCAGAGCACCTGCCTTGAGCAGAAAATTTTGCCTATAATTCACTGGTAGGAATCACAGATCCCACCCAGGTTCTGCTCTTGGGCATCAGGGAACTCCAGCAAAGGGAAACAGGACCGCTGGAGCTCACCTAGCCTAATTTCAGGCAGGAGCCTGGACTAACACCCCCACCTGTGGCTTTATCGCCGTGACTCCACTACCCCTCTGCCCCAGTGTAGCCGTGCTCTACTAGGGGAGACATCCTTCCTGACGTCCAGTCTGAGCCACCCAAGCCACAACTTCCGGACATTACTCCTAATGTCACGTCACCTTGCTCTACCAAGAACAGTTTGATTTCATTACCTTTTCTAACTGCTTCTCAAGTAAGCAAGTATTCTGACTGTGTTTTAGCCTTCTCTTTGCCAGACTAGAGAATTCCATTTCCCTTGTAGCCTCTCTTGGTAAGAAGGTGGCCCCTGGCCACCCTGGCGGCTTGCCACTGGACCCTCCTGACTTTCTCCAAATCCCTGCTGACCTGGAGACCTCCCCGACCGAAATGCAGTGTCCACAGAGGAAGATGACGGGCACAGCAACTTGTGTGTGTCTCTGCAGAGCTGCTGTTAACACCCAGAACAAAATTTGGACAACCCGCTCATGGTGCTAATCACTCGCGTGCAATCTGTGCAATGAAAATGTAACCAGAAAGAGAGAGATCCAGATGGTAGTGGCTAGAACTGAAATGTAATTAGTTCAGTCAATACAGTAGTGTATTTTTAGATCTTCCACTAGTCAAAACAAGAGATGTTGCTCAAGCAAATTTAACATTGCTTAAAAAAAAAATTGCAAAAACTATATGCATGTTAATTCTATAGCGACTTTTTTCTGACAACTTAGGCAAGAGCTGGAAAGCATATTTTAATTCATACAATGACTAAAAGTAAGAGCACTGCCAGAAAACATGATTTGGAACAATTCTTGGAATACAGAGGTTCATCTGTTTTGCAAAAGAAAGAATCAGAAGCACATAAGTATAAGCAGTTATTTTAAACTTGCCTATTAAGCAAGGACACCAATAGCTAACAGATGCGGTTATTTGCAAATGATTTCAGCACAACATACATAGCACACATGACAAGACTTCCCCCCGCACCTGCCCCAAACCCTGATTGAAACCTGTGTCCTGGTAGAGACATGACAATAATACCAATGTGACAAAATGCCTATAAAACTCAGCATTTGTCTGAGGAGTATTACACTATGTATTTAATTAGTGTTGTGGTAACAGTATCTTTCAGATGATTTCACAGCAAAGTTGAAATATAAAAAAAATTAATCTATATTGTCATTTCCCAGAACTATTTAAACCACTCAATAGAAAACTTGCTTTTGTTGGAATTTTTCAGCCTGGAATAAGAAAAACTGTTCAGACTCCAAAGGATCTCTTTCCTAAAACCAGACCTAATTGTTTCCAAAGATACATCAGAACACTTTGCAAACCTTTGCAAAGTGGCGTAAGCACCATGGCTTTATCACTGACACATAACATCCATTACATTGTTTGGATCTGTTTTGATAAGTGCTACACAAACATATAAGAGTGAAAACACAAGAGGAAAACATATTATCTGGGCGGAAAGAGAGGAAAGGGACACCAGCCAAGTAACAAATGGCTACTTCGTGCCTTTAGCTGCCTAACTGGCAAATTTCAAGAGGCAGCAGCCAGGGAGCACGGTATGAACTTCCAGAAGAAGGGCAGCTGAAGTGAACATCCCTGTGAGCAGGCCATCACAAGGAGAAGCTACTGTAAGGAGAAGCAGTAAGGCTCACACTGCAGAGCAAGCAACCTCATGAAAAGCTAGGTGAGTGCTTTCTAATTATAAAACAACACAGTTCTTAAGTTTAAAATAAATATCTTAACTTTTCTAGTTAACAAAAATAAGTGAAGAGGGTTTTTTTGCAGGTTGGGGCTGTTCGTGCTGTTTTGTTTTTTACTTTGCTGCATTTAGTGTGCCATAGGACTAACATCAGGAAAAAAAAAACAAAACAAAAAAAAAAAAAACCCACCACCCTAAAACCCCCAAACAAATCAAACGAAAAATCCACCCCATGGCCCTAGAAAATCAGAAAAGGCAGTGAGGAACTGAGTTCTCCATTTCAAGAAGTGCATAGGGTAAGCTATGGATGTTTGGTTAGGTTTTGTGTCATGTTGCATTTCAGTGGTTAGAAAACTTCAGTGGAGTGGTGAATAGTCCCAACTGGCTCAACACAGAATAGTGGTGGTAGCCAAGATAACAGTGATAAACCACTGTAAAACGTCCGGTGCACCACAAGACAGTTGTCTTTCGACAACATCAAAAGTACATGTCAAACCGACCATTAAAATCATTCATTCAAAACACATTTTACCGTTTTCATAGGGCTGGTCTTAAGATGATGGATTTTTATTTATTTATTTAAGTATTTTTGAGAAGTTACAAGCCGTTTCGTAAGTAGGCTGAACTACAATTGCTTTCTAAATTGTTGCAAACATGGTTCAACCTTTGGGGTTTGTTTTTTTTTTCATCTTTTCACTTTTTGCCTAAAAAAATTTCTGAAATGTTCTTAGTTTCTGCTACCTTCTACCCATATTGAGCAACCTAGGACTGTAAACCAGAGTAGAGTTTTCAGGCTGAACACAGCGTATTCTCCACTCTCCTAATCCTGCAGAACCTCCTCCGCCTCACATCTGCAGGGCTGGAGCATTGCCAGTGGCAGGTCTGTTCTTCACAGCACCATTCCTTCGATGCCTGTAGGGATTTCACTGCAGAAGATAATTCTGACCATATCTTGCTAAAAGTTGATGCCATTTGATGATAATTTGATAGCCTGCGCAAATTTAATCGAGGGTCTTGCTTAATTTCTGGAATAGCTGGCTTTCTCAGTAATAAAGAAACAAACCCCCTGATTGACACTACCATGATTACTAGCAATTTTTGCAGCTTTGCAATTCAGACCTAAGGCTGAAGTGGCACAGGAGTAAAACCAGTGTTTCCTCTCCTGCAAACTGACTTTTGAAGTTACAGCTGTAACACACTGGGCAGCCAGCTTCTGGGCATAAACACAGCACAGTTTTTAGGACTAACCACCATGCACTCTCCACAGACTCTAAACTAAAGTTTAAAATAATATTTGCATCAAGAGAAACTACAGCTGTAAAGAGAGCTAATTTTATGCTGGTATGGTTGGAATACTGTACCTGAGCTTGCTCAGAAAGCATGTACTTTAATACAAAATAAGCTTTGGGTGTAACATTATTTGTTTTTCAGTAGAACCTACAAACTATTTCTATTTACTAGTACCTAAATGTAACAAAAAGATGTTCTCCACACCCATGAAGTTTAATTTTAGGAGCCAGAGGCTCTTGAAAAACCCAGGTAAGCCAACAGCTGGCTCTCATCTTCCTCCAACCACAAATGGAGAGGTGCAAAGTCCTAAAGAAGGAACAGCCCTAAACATGTTACTCCTTCTCTGCATCTCTTTTCCCTTTCTTCCACTCCATGCCAACCAATCACCTCAAACCCAGTTACGTTCACTGTCTCCCTCTCGAGGGATTAGTGGCCCTTTCCTTTGTGCTGTGAGAAGGTAGTCCTCATTATCAGGAGACTTCTTTCACTGTAGCTAGTCTCAGATCTGTCTGAGATCACTGATTTTTTGCTTGTTTGTTTTTGCTTTCTGGCAGAACTATACAAGAAGAGAGCCTACATGTTGAAACTTAAAATTCACTTGCTAAATACTGTTCATGGTTACTAATTTCTTCTGCAAGATTATCAAATTCCAAGCTTTCGCTGCTGCTCCATTTCTACCAGATGCTGCAAATCACTAGGGAATATTCTGATTAATATTTTTTGTCATATGAATAAAAGAAACAAACTTTTTTTTAAAAGAAAATCAGTTCCCATACTTCATCCTTGCTGTTCACATTTTGTAAGTTACATTTGGAGTATTTTTCTCAATTTGAACATTCCCTCGATTTCAAATAAGGAATTAATGGTTCCGTAGATATTAAAAATTTTGGCTGAACCGCTAATAACTGAATAGCTGAGAATGTGTGTGTGTGTGTATATATATATATAAACAAAACGGCAACACCCTGAGGCTAAATTATCTTTTCAAGAAGATTGTGCTTTATTATTTTTATCATGGTAGAATTTACAAATGCCACTAGAGACTGGGGCCCCACTGTATGATACGCTGTACAGACATCTATTACAACTCATCTCCAGCCCCAGAGAGTTCACAAATCTGTATTTCTCCTATGATGCACATAAATACAGTGTGGCTGTTCAGTTCTTCAAAACTAGCCTGGATAACACCCTCGAGAGCACAGAACATCAAGCAATGACTATACTTTGAGTTTGACTATCCACGTATAATTTAAGAAGGCGAGGTAGCACTTTGGCTTAAAAACATTTTGAGGAGCACTCTTTTAAAAAAGATGAACAAGCAATGGAATTTAAACTTGTAAACAGAGTCAGATGAATACTACGCTTCATATAGGTCTGCAAATGTTCCTATTTAAACANTGCTGAAGCTGTCAACAAGCAATACTTTTGCAATGGTAAACTCCGTATGAGAAGAGCTGGGGTAAATCAGTCCAGCTTTAAATCAAAGAACTCAGATTGGCCTCTCATATAATCAAGAACAATGCCAAATGAAATAACTTGGTGGGTCTTCTCTATATCACTCATCCCACTATGTTTTTCAGTGCTGCACATTCACAATGACAGCATCTCATCTGACACACAAACACACACACACACNGAGAAGTGGACTCATGAATAAAGAGCTTGCTCTCTCTTAACATGCAACTTGATTCCACTAGGAATCCCCAAGCAATCATTTCCTCTTTTTTTCCAGAGCATAAAAAAAATCCAAAAAACCAACACATCAACAGCATTTATCAATCAAATGGGNGTTCATTATTTTGTTTTACTGCATTGCCTCACGCGCAGCTGTTGACTTGTACCCATTGCAATAGATGCTGCACATACAAAACAGAAACTCAGCCCTAGAGCTTACAATGCATGTGTAACANTGTGTATTTCTAAATATTGCAGTGGTAGTGACAGGGATATAAAAAAATAATTTTAGGAAAATAGGAATAAAAAGGTTCATCATAGTCTATCGTGATGAATGTTTACAGTGAAGTTACTGACAAATTCCCTCTGAACTGCTTTCAGACCTGCATCAGTAAGCTACTGAATAGGTAACTCTTTAAGTACGAATCCTTAAGGTAAACTGGGAACAGTACCTAATACGAATGCAACACAACTGTTCTTAAAACTACCAGCTGAACCAACGTTCACATTCTTGTCATTTCCCAACCAGAGACAGCACCTCCTGTTAAGTTACTAAGTACTACAGTCCAAAATTAAGTTCATGGCATTAAGGATACTGAAACATAAAATGTTTACGATCAAAGAATGTAAATATTAAAGTGATTAAATAGATTACGGGATCAAGGCCACTGGGATCAGAGAGGAAAGGTCTGCCACCTTGCTTTTTCATCTGTATACTTCCCCCTCCCTTCTCTTTTTCACTCATCTCACTCCTCTTCCACCATCTCTCCAGAACTCAACAGGAGATCAAAGGATGCTCCAGCCATTGTAAATCAAGCCAGAGGCTGCCAGCCTGGAGCACAGAGTCAGGGCACAACTGCAGGGAAAGTGAACACAACTGCACTTGCATTAGCAACAGAGGTTAATAATTTTTAAAGGGTAGAAGTCACACATTCACTGGTTTCACAATTACAAAAATGGAGTCTGTGGTTTAGTCACCAATAACAACAAGGTTAAAACATCAAAGTATTCACTTTTTTTTTTTTTTTTTTAACTCAGAAGCCTGTTTTCATTGTTCTATGAAAGTACTATTTTTTGAAACCCATTCGTTCTTTTTAAATGCCTAAGTTTATTTTCAGCATGGTTCAGTCTAACTTCTATTAACATGTCTGCAAGTGTAACAATATCCTTATCCTTTTCAAGCTGTTTGAATGTGGGATTTTTTTCAGTGTTTTCTTTAAAAGTTTAGCTGGCTGTT
>VXBL01005889.1:17788-36640 GCA_013400195.1 Aramus guarauna
AATTCTCTGCTGCATCCCACTGAGGTGGAAGGAGAGTGAGTGAATGGCTGTGTGGTTGTTTTAGCTGCCTGCTGGGTTAAACCACG
Source organism: Aramus guarauna (assembly GCA_013400195.1). Taxonomy (NCBI): domain Eukaryota; kingdom Metazoa; phylum Chordata; class Aves; order Gruiformes; family Aramidae; genus Aramus; species Aramus guarauna. The sequence goes on from VXBL01005889.1 coordinate 17,875, forward strand.
ACAGGCACAAAGCAAAAATGCAGCACTTAAGATTAGTAACAAATACTTGAAAATCTGTGTCAAGTATTTAGTTTCAGATAAGAGAAAATTTTCTTCTCATGTTTCTAATCTGGCAAGACATAAAGCACAGGCAATACTCCTAACACCTGTTGTACATAACTCAGTTCTTAAAGTGGGCTCTGTTACGCACAGCAGCACGTAAATGATTTTTTTCCATTTTTCTTAAGACAACCATAACTAGAGCTCCCTAAATAAAAAAAGCAAAACAAAACATAGAATAGAAGCCTTAAGCATTTTCATATCTTTCCCCTATTATTTTTTCTATACAGAAACAGATGACGAAAGAAGCAGGGACCTATCCTGTGAAAAAATAGATAGTAAACAAATAATCTTTGGGAAGAGCCTACAGTATCAAAGTTCTTCTCTGGGAGATAAATGGACCATAGTGTGATCACTGAATAAAGCCCATGATTTTTCAATCACCTAAGCAGACTTATCTTTAAATCATGTTCTTATAATTAACCTATTTCCCAACATCTTGTATTGTACATCAACTCTTTGTATTCATTTAAAATGCGACAATTTTATTTAAAAAAAAAATGCTTATAAAACATATCATGCCTTGAAAATACGACTCCAGCACAATAGATCTGTCTTCACCCTCTGAATTATTCAGGGACAATATCCTGTTCATCAATACAATTTTATTCTTACAAAAAGCAAACAATACAACTGGTTCAGGGAGGGGGGGCTGCATCCCATCTTGTCCTAACCAGTCCGAAGCAATTCTACATGGGGAGATTCCTCTGGATATTACTTAGTCTTCCTTAATGAAATTCAGGTATAATCCCTAAGGCTCTATAGCAAAGAGTATCTTTAGCTCAACTACAGAATATTGTATTTTCCAAAAGGGGATTAATTATGTTTAGATGTGTCTACTATGAATACCAGCAAGTCTAGAGCTACAATTTAAAATACATTTCAAAATTCACTCAACTTAAAATTCAGTAAGGAACAAAATATAAACAGTTTATATAATACACTGGGAAACACTCTTTAAGATTAGAAAGACTTTGTTTTCATTAGTTCTTATTTTATTAAGGTCAATTACAATGTGAACTCCTGTTCTTGCCCTCTTCCAACATTAATGTAACAGAAGTTTTCTAAAATGACCTAAAGCAAATGCCAAACATAAGCCTCTATGATCAACTCACAGACATAGAAACAGATTCTAAACTTAGATAGCAAAATGCTTTTATGGACCACAGAAAATACTATGGGAAGCAAAATGTTCGATTCTACTCCCAGATTGCCACAACCCAGTCTGTGGTGTGGTCCACAGAGGTTTTCCACCAGCACACAATGGGGCCCACCAAATGTTTGTCTCTTAATTTGCTCTCTCCCTCATGCTTTTCCTGAAAACTTTATCCACTGATACTATTTTGGTAAGGTTTTATGTTTCTTCAATAGTTTTCATGCAGTCTAGATTAGGTGGAAAACAGAGATACAGTCAACACCTACATCTCTTTTGAGCAAATATATTTCCCAGCAGCTTCAGTCTTCAGGTTGGTTTTTTTTTTTTTTNTTTTTCTTTTTTTTTTTTTTTTTTTTTTTGGGGGGGGGGGGGGGGTTTGGGGGACTTTTGGTTTTGTTTGGTTTTGGTTGGTTGGTTGGTTTTGTTTTGGGGGATTTTTTGGATACTTTGAGCCTGTCAATCTATCCTCTCCCACTTGGGACCATAATGTACTCAGTACTCAGAGTATTCCAGTAGTCCATGGGGTCTGAGACTGCTGTTGGTTGCCAGGCAGAGCATATGTATAAGAAAAGTAAAAATATTGACTGAAGAAAAACAGACAAATAGCTCTAAATGTAAAACTGTGAATGGACATCATCCTAAACAGCAGCCCTTCCTTTCTTTTGTTTCAGGAAGATAAGGAAGATGTTATATCTGTGTTACACATTTAAGACAAACATCCTCACTTTTAGATTTCCAAAATCCTGACAATATTGAGATACTACACTTTGGAAGTTTAATAGTCCTTCTTCAGAGAGAAAGTTATCAAGCCACTGACAAAAAAGTGCAAATGAGACATCTATACAACCAGTTAATGAACATGTTTTTGCATTAAAACTTAGTGCCAAGAAAAAAGGTACATCATCTTAAAATACCAGCAATCTAGAGCTTTTCCAAGGTCACTAAATCAACTTGCTGTTTTCTTAAACAGGCACTGTAAAAGCTAATGCAAGTGTCCAAGCCCAATAACCAGTGATAAGCTGCCTGAGATCCTAACACTGACTGTAGTCCCATGCTGTATCCTACCTGTACCCAGATTTTAAAAGGTTTAAAATCATAGGCGAAAAAAAATCCCACAGAAGAATCAGTGTTGACAGTCCTTGATTATCTTAGAACAAACTACACATTCTTAAACTCTTTATTTACTAACAAAATGAAACAATGTCTTCACTTCCTTCATCACCCTAGTATGTTTATTATTCTTTTGTAAACACTTCACATTTAATCTCCTTACCTGAGCACTCCTGTAAATGGGGTGGGGAGGGCTCTCAAACTAACAGAGCAGAAAAAGCCTCAAATAAATGGAGCTGATCAAAGACTTGTCTAGACATAGAAAATCTAATTTAACATTGAAATGTAATTTAAACAAGCTTTGGATGCAAATCTTTCAGGTAAAGCTGAGCTGCAAGTTACATGTTGCATCTACATTTATAATCATATTACAAGTTCATATTTTGAATATTTTCGATTGCACAGGCTACTAACATATGGAAGTCTGTCTGAAGTGGTAATTGATTTATTGTAAAATTTATAATATTGTTAACACGGAGAAAAGTCTCTGTATTCCAGGCCCACCTAATTTTTTGGCTTTAACAGTTGATCTCTCACCATAAACCTTTCCTTGCTATAGACCTTTGTGAAGACACACAATGAGCTGTGCTAATAGTGGCTTTTGTGTATCAATTCAGAATTTAATTTTATTTTAAAAACAAGAGTAATAATTCAGGTTCTTCCACTTAACTAGCAGGGTAATGTATTCCCAGGAACCCTGTGATACAAACCCACACAAAAGCAATACATAAGTAGTCAGCAGGAAAACAAGAAAAATACAGTAGTAGCTATTATCTATGGAGTTCTCTTGCCTCTCACTTATATATATGAATAAACAAACTGCATTCTGTTACCAGCAGTATTTTTCCCACCTCCTGTGTTAATTTTATAGCCTAACTGTCAAGTTCTAGGAGGAGAGGCTTAATATAGATCAAAAAGCAAGACCCTGCTCACTGTTTACCCAAACTGGGAATGAACTGCAAGGGCGAGCAGAAGGGTAAGACTGTTCTGCTTCAGCCGAAACTACAGAGAGAGGCACCTGTAATGACCGATGAGGTGACTGGGTGAAGAAAATAACCCCATCCCTGCTCTCCTCCAACTGAAGGTCCAGAAATAGTTAACCTAATTCATGCACCTGTTAGAACGTCAAATTCTTCAGGCTAACGTAACACAAAAAATATACATATGTTATTTCAATCGCCAAATCCTTTTAGAACTTATAAATTGGTAATAAATCAAATTGTCTAAAGACTGTCAGAGTGTACCCCTTTTCATTTCTACGTATGCACAGAGGAAGCTTCTGTCACCCAATTCTTGTATCAAATACTGTTTAGTTTTGCATTTATTCTCACTCTGACAGCTATAGTATGTCCCAGCTTGCTGTAAAAAAACCCTCACAAACATTGTAGCAAAAAGGGATGGATGCATTTCCAAATTGGAAGCAACATACACCAGCTAACTGACCCAGTTCAAGCAGTACAGCCAGTAAAAGTAATTACACAATAATATAATATGTTAAATCCAAAATGAACTAGCTTTCACTGGATGGCCTTCAAACTTCTAAAAGCAACCTGGAAAGGAAGAAAGATTGTACACAGTCTTATACAAAGACTGAAAGAGTAAAAACATTACCCCCATACTATTATTACTCCTTATTTATTTAAACGAGTAATATACTTAGTTACTATTTATACTGCAAGACTGGGAAGTTTTTACAGACTCTTTGCAGCCTTTATCCAGTTCATTTTAATTACAGTATTTAAGTTTTCATTTCTGTTTTTGCTGAAGAAACCTCCTCATGTTTGTCTGGAGTAAGCTTGGATTTTCACCAAGGTGTTTTTGATGCAGGCTTGTACAGCAATAAACAAGGAATATTTGGGATGAATTCCTGTAGCATACCACAGTTTATTAAAACTGTGAAGAAACGAATAGGAGAAAGACTTTTGAAAAAGGCAGGTAAACCCCAAAATGAGAGGGAGAGATGCAGCTGGGCAGATGACCTGCTCTCCCCTCGCCCAAATGGGGCATCTGGGGAACACGGTGTCCTCTTCCTCTTACCGAGTGTGTTGCCTTGTCTTCTCTCCTACTGCCCTGCGACACAGTGCCTCATAGGCTATGTCTGGAAACAAATGTAGTCAGTAATAAAAGGTTAATGAAAAAATTCGTCCTCTTACTAAGTTTAAAAGCATCTTCTTTTCGCCAAGGTCAAGAGCAACACTCCAGGCTTTGAAAGAGACTACCTTTGTTTTTACATTTTTAACTAAAAGCCCAGGCCAAATATGTTTGATGGTAGAATAAAAGCAGGAAAACAAGCTGGAACAAGCGACTTTTTAGGGGATGATTGGGGTGGGGGGACAGGCAGAGGGCAAAGAAAAGCTTCAAACCATTCTTAAACAAACATGTCAAGAGGGTATTTTTGTGCAAGTTATTTAAGAAAACAAACCCAAACAAACAACCAAACAGAACAAAACAAACCCAAACTGTTCCAGTTACATTTACAAGGCCAATCTCCCACATGCACAGAGCAAGGCTTTCTGCACATCTCTGACCACTGACATCTCACACTGCAGCTCCCTCCTTGTCAAGGGCACCTGTGGGATTGACTCTTTTCCACCCAGCTGCCTATCTCCACAACATGTGCAGGAGATTGTCTCTGAGATATTAACATCAGGATCTTCAGCATAAACCAGCAAAATAATTTTAGAAGTCCAGTTTCAAATAAAAGCTCAAACCACAGGTAAGAGGGATGCATACTCATAAGTGATTGTGCCCCATGGCAACAGTAGCCTGAGCAGAGACTGCACAAAACTCTCATCAATCCATTTTCTCTTACCTGGGTAACTACAGCATTGTACTGGTTTTATCTGCCCATCCTGACCCTACAGTCTTCTCATGGAAACACCCCACAGCCAAAATCCTACTCCCTGGCCAAACAANTCTCGCTCCCCCGGGCAGAGCTGTAACGCGTAGTGCCCCAGCCAAAGAAACTAACCACACTAGGACAACACAACAGGAAAAACCTGAAATCCTCTAAGCTAGTAATGAAAAACAGTGAAACAATCAAATGTGATAGATCGTTCAGTACTACTCAGCAACATGTATTTTAATGGCACCCAGAAACAATGCATGTGCTGTGAAGATGCATCTTTAGACACACTGGAAGGTCTCTTTCCAAGCACTATGGGCCAGAAATACAGTTATTTGACTGTGTTTTGTGGATACCGTTTAGACTTACTCAAGATGCTGTGAATGTGTCATTTGGTCAATTATTCTCCTTACGTGCAGTCATTACAAACACAGATTCAGGAGTAAATATACTCCCCAGCTTGGGGCCTTGAAATCTATAACTCCAGCATTTCATATACGACCTTCTCTGGGAGAACAGCAGTGTGGACTTTTAAACTGAAATGCTCCATTCTCAGAAGGATTGAGTCCTGAACATGGACTGTTCTAGTTCAATTTGTCCTGGAATTTATTTAAATCAGCATGTTCTTATTCAAAGCTTTTTGTGTTTCTTTCTACAGACAATTTCCTAAAGTGTGTAGGACTTTCCATTTTACACTAGGCATTTTTAAAATGCACTTTACAACTTATTTTTAAAATGCACTTTACAGTTTTTATAATGTATACAAATATGTCTTAATAACTGAAATTGAGAACTGAGACCTCACCTCAATGCCACAAAATAAATAGTTTCGGTCATTATATAGGTTGTTCTGTTTCTGGATGCTGAAACAGACTGATCACTAAATTCCCAAAACAACAGCTGAATGCATTCATCATGATTTTAAAAGGACTCCACCCTCATAATTATGCCAAGTGAAAAATACTTTCAAGTTGCCTGTAAAATGGAGGGGGGGAAGGGCAGATTGTGTATAAACCAAGGAATTTCCCAAATGTTATTTAATACCATTATATAGTATGAATGTATTTTTTCTAATAACATTAGAACTGTTTTTCTTATTTAAATGGTAGCCTGAAACAGTAAATATGTCGGCAAAAAGGTCAGCAATTGAGATGTTATCTTAGCAACTCTGTTGATGCCCTGGTTTCTCAGCCTAAAACAGGACAGCTACTGGAACAAACTTACGTACATCTAAAAGAGGGTATTGCAATTTGTGAGGAAACAAGGGTGTTAAAACAGGTATCCATACAACTTGCAGATGTACTTTTCTTGTTTGGAAAGACACTGGACTATCCAACCTACTTCATAAAGCTTGGTGTAAACTAAATATACCATAACACTATGTGCCTATTTATTTAGCCATTACAAAACCTGTCTACCATCTTCTCTCTGCTTTCCTTTTTTAAGCAGAACTGAATGCAGCTCAGTGACACTTTGATAATCTTTAGTAAGAAACACATAATTTGATACAGAAGTATGTATTAATCTTTGCTTCCAGCTAAAGCTCAAAATCTGGATATTTTAGCACAAAGTTACATACGAAATGCTGACTTCATTTAACTGACAGAATAATCATGGGAAGTAGAGAAAAAGCATTAGTCTGGTTACACCACCAGCATATTGAAAAGTATAGTATGTCAAATCATTATGAAGGGTAGTGCCTGACAAGGCTAAGAGCTAGACTGATGTAATTTGTTTCATTGCACGTTCATGCTGATGGCCTTAGAACTATGGGTTTTCAGCTTTTTAAAAAAAATCGATTATATAGATATTATTGTATGTGTATATGATATATACACAAACATTTTTTTCCAGCTGAGTCAATAAATATTTAAGAGTTCATTTTCTATGACAGATAAATACAACCTCATTGGAAAATTTGGTTAAATAGAAATAATAACTACATAGAAATGAGTAATTTCTAAATAGATATTAGGAAAATAGCATTCTCAGACACCGGAGAATAAACTCTTATCCAGTACAACGTTTACTTCCTTACTAAATTGTGGTCAAACTGTACATAAAAATATTCTCTCAGTTCATTAGACAGCATGAGATGTGAAATAAAAAACCATGGTCCAAATCTGACAAGGTAAGGAAGCTATCCTCTGTTTTTCCTCTTTCCAGAGAGCCGAGGTGTCCAGATGTAACGTCACTAGCATGACTGGAAGATATAACCCATTCTTTTTATGGCTTAAAACCAGTAATCACATGATAGCAGACTGAAGTCACATCAGTTTGCTGCAAAGAATCTTCTAAGCCGCATTGAAAGACTTTATCAACCTTTGTAAAACTATCAGAATGATACAGCATGTGTCTGCCATTAACAAAACAGAGAATAGCAGGGGAAAAAATCAGAATGGGATTCATTCACATTGACTGAACTTCTTGGATTATATGGGACATCTGGCTATCATACTTAAGAAATTATGACAAAAAGGTGATAACCAAAGTTATATCATTAAATAGTAATTACTGGTAACAACTGATGAGGGGGAGTTGGAGAACAGGGATATCTCTTAATATTCCCTGCAACTAATTGTTCCCAGCAACTAAGGAGAAAATTTAAGCCTCCACACAAAAGATAGTTCCAACTGCCTTTTTTTCTAACCATTTTGATTGATGGAAATCTGAGTATACACTCAAAGATGACCAACAAATATATTCCAAAATTTAGGTATAGGGATTAACTTGTTAATTCAGGAAAAAAAAAAATAAAAAATTAGACATATATTCTATGGTACTCAGCACATTCCTTGCCATAAAGTAATATTCTTCTCTCTGTCATAATTTTAAAAGACTTCAAAATGCACACCCTATGATCTCCCTCATTATAAAAGATATAGTTTTAGATGATATTACAATTACAACTGAAAAGTGTTTGGTGGAGATGCTGATAGGTATATTTATCTATTTAGCTATATTTGAAAGCAAGGAAAATCTTGCAGAAAAGCAAGATTTTCTGCAGATTTTCCGCAGATTTTCCTTCTGTTCTAGTTTTAACACCAGTTCCCCAATCAGAATTACTTTGATCAGTCCAATTCCCTTAAATGCAACAAAATATTCTGTTAAAAATAAAAATATCTATCTGTCTGAAGAATTCAGAGCCAAAGTATTCTCATTTGTGATAATAAGGTTTTCTGGTAACATAAAAAGCAAGCACTTCAAGGTGGTGGGATAAACTATGGTAACCTACACATTTACCTCTCTATATTGCTCTTAATGAGAGCAGCAGAGGTTTTTCCAGTGTGATTTTACCACAGCTACCTGTGACCAGGGATCTGTGGTGCTGAGCAGAATGCCAGCTTCAGCCAGCAGTTACCATAGGTCCTGAACAACTTTTCTTGAGGAAAACTCATACGTTTGTCATGATACCTTTTCTTCCCCTTGCCCCAGCCAGCTTCTTGGCTTTCCACCTCTTTTTGAAGGGAAGAGCTTTCTGTTCTCTCACAGAACTACTGGCATTCATTTATATCTGTATTTAGGAAACACTGAAGAAAAGGCAATAAAAACGTGTCCAAACAGCTACAGCAAAGTATCTTGAAGAACATGATTTGTGTCACCTTCCCAATAAAAGTTCTTACAATAAGATTCTAGTATTTGTCCTGTCCTAATCTTAAAGATTGTAATTCTTGAACTTTATACCATTTCTCTTCCAGTGCCTTCAATATCGAGAGAAGAATCCCCACAAGTTTCTTCCCATTGTTTAACGTCATCAATACTAATTACAATCACTACACATATCAGAACAATCCCTTCCCTTCCTTAATATTCTTCAGTAATTTATAGACAGATTTTTCCTTCTTAGTCTATGTATACCTAAGCTGTATATATTAAGTCCTGCTACTCATTCCTCACAAATTGGTCCCAGCATCCTCTCTAACATGGGGTCAATTTGTATGCAAGAATGCAGGCGGTTATTGTCCTGGCACTGAGATGTTTGAAAGAGTCTGGGCAAGATATGCAAGGTGATCTTGAATACTGTTGCGTACAATTATACTTCATTCTTGGGTAGGTCAGAGATGTTTCACTTCCCGAGTGAGATTTATTGGCAGCCATTACCAGGAATTTTTAATACTTTCTGAAGGCTTCAGTTACATATGCCTTGTGCTAATACCTCCCAGGTTTTTTAGAACTTGTTATGGATATGTTCCCAGAAGTTCATTAGCCATTCGCTCATGCAGTAGCAACACTGTATTTAAAAGCACCTGTTAATAAATTGTGTATCTCTAACTTACAAATTTAGGACTAAAAAACCCTGACAATTTTTGAGAAAGACACAGTGAGACAGGTGATGACTACATATTTTCACATGCTGTTACAAATAAGCCTTTTTCCAACATTGGATACTTCCAGGAATTTTCTTCAAAACTTGAGACAACTAGTGTTCTATAGTAAAAGCCATAGCTATTACTAAAATACATGGTTTTAACAGGGTGAAGTGCACTTCCATCAGTCAGATGATAACCAACTCCATGATTAATTACTTAAACATTCATCAGCATTTAACTCTAAGTCTTTGGTAATTGCCAATTTTGGAACCATTTTATTCTTGGGAGCCAACACTTTCACTAAGAATGAACTGATACATAGAAGCAAGCTGCAAGTAGGACAAATGATTCATAAATATATATACACTATTCCTCACCCCTATGTTCTACATAAGCTGGTCATTTTCTTCCGTTGTCAGTTTATACTTCTTCCTCTCCTGGATAGCTTTCAACTATGTGACAATGAAGAAATCAAACACCAAAATAGCAGCAGCTACATATCCTCTGCATGACAGTGTAATTTCTTCTGCCTTAAGGCAGTGTCTAGCACTGAAATCATAGCCTGTTTACTTCTAACTGGTGCTATATTACACCAAAGACTTAACTCTTGCTTATATAAAACTTACACAAAGACCAATTTACTCACAATGGTCCTATTTAGAGTTTAGAGTCCCAGCCAGCAGTTCCTTTCACAGCCAAGGCAGTGACAGTAGTTGGAAAGAACCCTAGTTCTCATGCAGAAGTACAGAGGAGCTCAAGGCCTACTGCTACTTGTATTCCCATAAATAAGTAACAAGCAAGCAAACATCTACGCACATCCACTCTTATTTATCCACAAGTTTAATATTTAAAAAACAATTATCTTCAAGAGTTTTTATAATAGTTATTATACCTAAAGCCTAATCTATTTGAAACAGATCTTTCATAGGTTAATTAAAAAGTAAATATTTGTATGAAGGGGTCTCAGAATTTATATTTCTATGCTCATCTAAATTGAGATGCATGAATTCTGATAACCGCATGAGAACCAAAGGGGGAAAACTTGAACTAAAATGAGTAAATGAAAATGCAGTGATACAGTGACTTCAAAAAGAGGAAGAAATTTAAATTTTTAGCTACAAATATTTTACAAGCACCTACAGATTCACAAGGTTTTAGCAGACAGAATCAGAGAGTTAAGAGGACATCAGCATTCATGCAAGAGTCACGTAGGTTAGAAGAGCAGCACTCTGTACACACTGCTGCCTGTATAATTCAGCACACGTGAGCAGTTTCACCCATGCCCACAGAGCTGTCTGTCGCATAACCAGATGAAGTTGCTAGTGACACTGTCACCAAGTATGGAAGAGTTTCACGTAGAAATTCTTTAGCCAAAATGGTTCCTTTACAATCAACTTTTCAGATACATCTGTAACAGTAAATTAAACACGTGTATGATTATATTCCAGGGAACAGAGGCCAACTGGTACAAAATGACATGTGTCTAGGGTGGTAAACTCCCCTAGTCTGCAAAACAGAGTGGCCTCACGGAAACTGCCTTTTGGGAATGAACCTTGGAACACTGACTACCAAATAGTGTCCAGGAATTAGCTCACTGGTTTTGGCATCAAGTTAATCGGGATATTTTTCTGTAAAACTTTTAGCTTGGACATTGCTAAGGAAATTCAGAATGTTCCCAGGTCCAGTCTGCATCTACACAGAGCGAAACTGCAACCCATCAAACCATCTTCAGCTGGTACAGGGGAAAAAGTTCAACGTCATGTTAAATAAAACCAGGCAAAATTGGGGCCCACAACTGAGCAAACAGATACTACTTTGTTACTGCATTAAGAAGGCAAGTAAGGAACAGCATATTAAAACCTGTTTGTATCTCTGAGGAGAGGGTTTGATTAAAAAATTGAGTTTTCTATCCATGCAATGCAGAGAAGCAAAGAAATGACCCTGTCCCTGTGTTCATGACCTACAACATGGTTACTCTACCCTCCCACATTAGATGACTTGGTCATCCTATTTTGGGTGAGTTGTCCTATCCTACCCTGTTTCCTCAGCCTGGCAAACAGGTCTCAGGAACAAGCTGGGGACAAACAATGCCCAAGTCACCAGGAATAAGCAGGAAACAATCATGACCTTCACACTGCGAGCTCCTAGACCTGATGAAGCCACAGCCTCAGTGAAGGGTGCTCTGACATCATGGAACAAAAGGTAACACAGCTATGGCAGACTCACATAGAGCGCCCATTTCACAAAACAGCATTTTTGCTGAGTGCATTTCTCTGTCCCTCTGCATACAGTCCAGGTATGTAACTTGGGCTATATTCGATGACATTCCTTTAAGGCCTCACTACTTTCACATAAAATACAGTTTATGACAAAGCAGAATATAGCAGGAGTTTCCGCATCTCTGCACTATACTAGGAAATTCCACTGCCATATTTTGGCTGATCTTTGTTTTGCATTTCTTATAATCTATCCCACACAAACTAGCTTAATTAACTTCTAAAACCTCAGTTTTCTTTAGCAAATTTTGCATGCTGGGAAGGAAAATTTCTCTAGCATTTTTTAACATCTAAAAATCCCCTACAGTGATGGCCTTTATCTGTAATAATTGATAGAAATTATAAATAGTGTGAAAAAATCATTCTAATTATCAATATTATCTGCAATTATTCTATGTGAGGGTTTTCCTATTGCTAGCCACTTTAATGACCATTGCCTCCTAGTATTAAAGAACATTTAAAAAATATATTTTTTTACATATTACAACAAAGATTATTTTTATGTAGTTATTTTGAAAACAAACCACTCACCTTCTGTAAGTGTAAGATAAATAAACAACTTCTCTGTACTAAAGTTATCTTGAAGCAAGCACTGATATTATGGCATATTTCCAATTCCCAGGCGAACAAAATACACAATTCATCTTTTATTATACCTGAAAATTAGGACCAATTCCATAACTAGCAATTGGGACCTTTAACCCACCTTCTCTATTAATGAGCGCTGAGAGCTTGAGAATGCAGGTTCTAATCAGCAATGCAATTTCATAAATTACATCATGAAATTATTCTAAATAGATTTTCAAATAAATGCTTTAAAAAAATCAGAGTCTATTAAAATTGTTCTTATTTTCTAACTCTTCTGGAACAACTTTCTGCAGTGAATACAAAATCCTGAAAAAACCCTGCAACTCCAAGCATATCTAACGTGGCCATCTCTAATTTAAGAAAGTCAGTCTATTTTAGTCAAAGAATGCAACAAGCCTAATCAGACAGCCACTATCAAAAAGTGTTTAACTGCAGAGCTGCAAGTCTAATCTTTAGCTGTCTAGCATGCACCAATTAAGCACCTATAAAGAAGACACAACAAGATTCACCAAAAATTTCCGTTTCAAATTACTAGGTCACAGAGAGCAAACACCATATATCATCAGGAGTTTCCAGTAAAGATGACATACACTCTTTCCTATTCCTATTGTGACACTCAGTCTTTCTTATCCTTATTAGTTTGTATTTCTGGGGAATATCTAAACCCTTTAAATACATCAAAGCCTACAAATGTTTTCCATCACGATGTCTATTTGGGATTGAGAGTGTTTCAGTTTTCATTTTAGTCTTTCTGATCATTGCAATCTGACACTTGAAGAACAGCTTATAGCAATTTTTTAACATTATGTTACTCATTTATAAAACTTGGAATGTGTATTTTTATACAATAAACAAATTATACAGCATAAAAACTCCCAATAAACCAAGACCTTACCTTACAAAGTATTACTGGCTACACCTAGAAGGCTAGGCTGATAAAATGTGAATGTGTTCAGTATACTGTCTGACATTTTTAGAGATTAATCTCAAATTTCGGGGCAGCAGGCAAAGTCAGAGGCTTTTTCAGTAACAGGAAGTTAACTTCTGTGTTAAAAAAAAATCCTATTTTAATATAAATACACTATTCTACGATTTTATTTTTTCTTTGTATTAGAAAAGCTAATTTCTATATTTGAGTGTGTCTTAGGCATAAGACAGGGGTGCCATTCGTCATGTTTTGGTCTAACTATTTTAAGTTATGTGCTGAAGTACAGCATTAGTGAAACAGAGGTGGTGATACATTTCACACAAATTGTAAAATACCACAACAATAGAAGTTCCTATGTTAAGACCACCTTATCAGTGAGTCTTCCTTCTGCTGGGTCACAGGACTCAGTAATTAACATCAAGACCCTGACACTGAGTAAAGCCTCAGCTTTCATCTACTTCAGATGATCCCTTCAAAGCTTCACTATGAGATTTACTTGCACTAATTAACAGAGATCAGAGTCAATTAGCTATTTGCAGGCTGCCCATCACATCACAAGGCACCTATGTTTGCAGTGATGCTGCATGACAGCAAACCAGATCAATTAACGTAACACAACACTCATTTTCTTCCCTAAATGTACATCTCCAGATTTTGGTTACCTCTGTGCAAATATTGTCAAGGCTGCTAAACACAGCACAAGCCCAGTAACATTAAAACTCCTTATAAATAGGAATTACTGCTTTTTCTAACTACACAACAACTTCCAAAAAGCACTAAGAAAAACAGTAATAAAAAAAACCCAAAAAAAACTTTATCAGTGTTCTTTTAACGAAGGATCAAGCTTCCTGCGCAGCTGCTTTTTTAACTCCAGAAGGCATTTAGGAGAAGTAAATAATAAAATAATAAAGTAATAAAATAATAAAATAATTAACATTTTCACCCTGAAGTCACCCTTCAGTGTCTGTAAAATGTGTCTTCATCTTGAAGTGAGGCTGGACAGCAGAAGCAAGCACCGTACCAAGCCCTGCATTCCGACGACAGAAGAGTTTCACTTCGCAAGTGACTGCACTGTGAGTGCTGAAGCAGCATTGCCATTCATCTGCCAGTTCTGTACTTCGCAGAACATTTGTTTCTTTGAATACAGTGTAATCTTCTGTTCTCTATTAATTACAGGCTCAGTGACCAGTAGCAGAAAGTCTCTACACAGTATGTATAAAGCTAACAACATAAATTAATACAGTGGCTCCATCTTTCAGTTGAGCCAGGACATGGTAAATGAATGTGATCTTAATTCTGCTCCATGAAAATGTGCACAAAATATAATCCCAAATTATAATATGTATTTTGTGCTAGAACAGCAATGACCATTATATAGGTATCTCTAAAATTTGTCATGAAGGCAGACCTGAGCTTCCTTTCCCTGGGCTTCAAGCACGTAGAGCTCAGTCATGACTTCGGATCAAGAGAGTACTTGCAGTGGTGCGCTGAGTGCCAGGACATCCCCAGCTCAGTGCCACGCTGACACAACTGAGTGACTCCTGGTCTGCTCAGAATACAGTCACAGTCTTCCAGTAGCTGACTGAAAAGTACTGCGTAGACACAATTTTCATCTTCGGCTGATTTTACACATTATTTCCTGTAAGATATCTATCTTGATATCTGAACTTTTCTTTGGCAGGATACTGAAAACCAGTTACTGCATGACACTTCTGCATGCTCTAGCTTTTCTTAGCTTTATATCATAGGGAAATGAAGTTAACTCACATTCTGTATTTTAAATACCATCTCAGGTTCTCTTATAAATGGGGCACACTGAAATTTTCAAACAGAGAAAAACTTTGAGAAGTCACATCACCACTGCTTTAACCAATGAGACTGACTTTACAGAACTAATACTCAACATGCTATGGATGTGAAAAATCACTTGTATAATTTTTTAATCAATAAAGTAAATTAAAAGTTATTTTTTCTGCTGATATTAATGTACATGTATATCTGAATAATTATGATAAATATGAATATTGTATTAATATATGTATACCTATATATAAAAATTCTAAATGAAGCAATATTGATCATGATGCAGATTGAGTAAGGGATCAAAGGCATATAGCCAAAGCAAATGAAGGGCTGCATGAGGTGAGATGCCTCCAGTAGCAATAATTGCACATGAATGGCTTCTGAAAGGAGCAAGATGCATCACATACACCTTACCCAGCTCTAAATGGCCCACCAGCTTCACAACTAGGGCAGGGACTACCCAGAGCCTGCCAGGCTGACCAAGTGCATTCCTCCTCTCCTGCAGGCAATGGCAATTCCTGTTCCAGCTCAGACAACTGATTAAACTACACCTTTAAAAGTAGTTTGCTCTCTTGATCTCATTATGATTGTAGGTTTATTAGTCCAAGACACTCGGGCAACATCACATTCATATACAAACATTTCCATTTTTGCCTTACTACCCAAGTCTTGTTCCAAGAGCACATGGTTTTTCCCACTAATCCAGAGCCAACAGTAATGCAGATCATGCCTACACCTCTGTCCCTTCATTTCTTAGAATTAAGCTCAAGACAACTGTACAGCTCAATGAAGATTTCTGTCCTAAGAAACAAGATTAAAGATAACCTGAGATGAATAAATTAGAGGTAAATGCATTTAAAAAAAAAAATAAAAAAAAAATTGAGGCTGAGCAGATCAAGACTGTCTTAAAAAGGGGGAATATTTTTTTTTAAATCTAAAACCATAAAAATAAAGCTTTTCTGCTGCTCAGCTTATTAAGGATTTAAAAAAATTAAAGTATTTCATTAATTGCCTCTAAACCTGGTCAAGTCCTTTTCTTCAGAAAAATGAAATCTCAAAACCCACCTTGCACAAAAGATCTGGGTTAGGGGCTATTTTTTAAGTATTTCTATTTGGATTACCTGTTTGGCTTGGTCATGCAAGCACTTGCACACCATCTCCCTATACATGTCTACAGAAAAGCCAAGAACCCAAGAAATCATCCCCAAAAGAAGCCCAGGCTGTGTGAAGACCACCACGGCATGGCAGAGAGGACAGCCAAAATACTTATTTCCAAGGCTTTCAACTCTCCTGGACAGCAAACAGTTACACGGCTTTGTCTTGCACATTCTATTTTAATAAACACTCTCACATTTAGCTTTAAGTATATTTACTCCTATTTAATGGAAGTAACCATGATGCTGGGTATTGGCTATAAAACTAGACTACTTAATAGTCTCAGTAAAAGTTATTAACTTTCCGTAGTGTTTTCTTCACAGACCATTTTTACACCTTACTTTTCACACTGATACAGCTGAATCAAGAAAATGCCAATTACAAACACTTGCTTTTTACAATACTGAAGATAAAGCATTAGGTTTGCAAAGTTCTTTAGAAATCTGAAGAATTTGTAAAACATGCTCTAAAAGATGTTGCATTTAGAGCCCAACAAGCCAGCTCAGCTCTCTGTACCTCAGAAACATCTGCCTACTCCTCACCCACTCCCGTCTCCACTTGACACACTGCATCCCCACAAAATCTGCCACAGCAGCAGCACTGAAGCAGGCTCTCATACAAAGGAGAGAGCCAGAAGAAAATAGCCAAGCAACTAAGTGGAACTTCTGCTTGGGAAAGTGGTACGACTTTGGTGTTGATACTGACGTTCACTGAGCACAGAATATTCCTTCTGCAAATAAAGAATATTCAGTAAAAAACAATGAGAACAGAGTACAATAAAAAGGATGCGGGAGAGAAGAAAGGGCAAAGGAACCCGGGGAAAGAACTGCTGGGTCAGAAACACCACCAGAAAAATCCTGCCTCCTATCTATTTACCATCACACGTAAAATCAAATGAAAGTCAGAAGAACAGAGATAAACTATTTTAAAAGTTGGGGTTTGGTGATTATTTCCCCCCCAGTTCAGCTGCACTGTGAAAGAAATCAAAGATAATACAGCAATTAAGCTAACTATATCTTCTTGAAACATTTACTCTGGGCTTTGATCACTGGACCCAAATCCCTCAGCCCAGTTCTGTACCTCATCCTTATTTTTGCAAGGGAACCTAAGCAGAGATGCTTTCTCACACCCAGTCAGATGCTGCTGCTCTTCTCATCAGAGCTGGGCAGAGCAGAGGAGCCAAGCAGCTGCACAACTGCAACAAACACGATTGACAGATCCCTTCTGAAAACTTTTTCCCCCCATCATTTTCTAAAATCTGAGCCAAAGACTTTTATATTTTACTTAATTTTCAGAATCCTTAAAAATGGTCCTGAGAACCTTTCTTAGAACAGATTTCCATTATAAGTAATGTTAAGAGAAGCCAATACTATTGAAATTCAGGGGAAATTCATACTGAGAGATATATTTAATCTTACTCTACAAACTTCTTGAATGGACCAGATTACATTCACAAGTCTGGAACTCATGATTCAGCTTCCACCATTCATGTCTGTCATTTCTGCCTTAGCGCAAAACCTCGCTCAATTTGTCCAAAGCCTGCAGCACTCTACATTTTACTGACAGGAAGAGGAATGAGACATGGAAGAACAGGAGACCTGTTTACTGGTCTTTCTTTTCNGAGATATATTTAATCTTACTCTACAAACTTCTTGAATGGACCAGATTACATTCACAAGTCTGGAACTCATGATTCAGCTTCCACCATTCATGTCTGTCATTTCTGCCTTAGCGCAAAACCTCGCTCAATTTGTCCAAAGCCTGCAGCACTCTACATTTTACTGACAGGAAGAGGAATGAGACATGGAAGAACAGGAGACCTGTTTACTGGTCTTTCTTTTACTGGATATTTTCATAACACTAATTTCTTCTAGGTAATCAAAAGGAAATGGATAGTGGATTTTTTTTTTTTTTACTCTATTAAAAAAATTTAGTATGCATTGCCAAATCATTAGAAATCCCTGAGAGGAGACATATGAACAATTTTTCTCTTAATTGCAATTGCTATAGATTAGTTCTCCTGATCTGTCTCCTCCTCCTCCTGTTTTCCCTTTTATATTATCTGGGATGAGCAGATTAGGCAATCAGACCTCAAGCATTCTCTTAATCCTCTAAAATCTCCTGTGCTTCTCAAGTTCGCCTCTCCTTTCCTAGCTGTCTTGTCCACCCTCTATGGTAAACTGGGAAGTAGTTTCCTGCAAGATGCCATAATGTTAAACAGTCATTACTGGCATGACAATGTGATTTTTCCTGTCACTAGCTGAGTTTCCAGTGGCTTAAAAAATTTAAAACCAAACAAAGCCCTCAGAACTAACCTCCCAACAATCAGACTCCCAACAACACCCAAAACAACAACATAAGACCCCACAAAAAACTTTCTTGGCGGCATTAAGGGGATACTGCTTGGTTGAAAGGAAGAGCATTTGAAAAATACTGGGAAAATTAAGATTGTTAAGTCTCCTGTAAGCAATAACCACTGCAAATGAAAGAAAAAAA
>VXBL01005890.1:3226-26615 GCA_013400195.1 Aramus guarauna
CAGAGCAGGTTTGCTGGCAGGACTTGTGACATCGTGGGGGACCCACGCTGGAGCAGTCTCTCCTGAAGGTCTGCGCCCCGTGGGAGAGACCCACGCTGGAGCAGGGGAATGATGAGAGGAGTCCTCCCCCTGAGGAGGGAAGAAACACCGTGTGATGAACTGACCACAACCCCCATTCCCTGTTCCCTTGTGCTGCTGCAAGGGGAGGAGGTTTGAAGCCGGGAGTGAAGTTGAGCCTGGGAAGATGGGAGGGGTGGGGGGAGGTGTTTTAAGATTTGATTTTATTTCTCATTCCTCTGCTCTGTTTTTCTTAGCAATAAATTAGATGAATTTACTCTCTAAGTTCAGTGTGTTTTGCTCGTGACGATAATGAGTGATCTCTCCCTGACCTTATCTCGACCCACAAGCCTCTCATTACACTTTTTCTCCTGTCTAGTGAATGAGGGGAGTGATAGAGCGGCTCTGGTGGGCATCTAGCCTCCATCCAGGGTCAACCCACCATATCCCCTCTTCTGCTTATAATCATGTGACAAAGCATTTCAGCGACCAGAATAGACTTTCAGGCTGTATCTTTCATAACACCTGTTTCTGGGCTGTAGCTGTCAGCCATAGACCTGCTGCTCCTTGTTCTCCTATTTTTTTGCCCATTACCAATAATTCATTGCCTTCTCTCAGCATCATACATTTGCACCATAGAAGAACTGGGGGATATTTTTCAGTGAATTGTAGACTCCTTGAACAAAGGCTCCAGAGTTGTTTAAAAGTTTGCATACTATTTGGAGAACAGATTTTTCCTACAAATACTGACATTTATTTGAAAAGAAGTGATTGTTGTCAAGCTGAAGGATCTCCCCCCCCCCCCAGAAAAAATAGTTATGTTCCCACATCACCTGGTCTTCTGAAATGATCTGAAGGAAATGAAAAGGAAAAAAAATGTAAAAATGTCATGTCAAGTCCATCTACATGAAAATATAGCTCAGGTAATCACAACACAGTAACTGAACTGAAAATACTTTTTTGCAAGCTCCCATTCTTTGCCTAGACTCTTCATAGCTGTTGATCACTGGATTTTCCTGCTATAGCAAGGGCTTCATTGTGTAATTAATGTTACTGGAAAATTCATTCATGCAGTTATTGCTTTGCATTATTCAGTAATTAATTCCCTGTAAGCAGGTTCACAGTTTTTGTATATTCCCTATATTATTCCTAAATTGTCTTCATTTTGCTAGGGTCACTGTAGCAGTCTTCTTCCCGGCACTTTTCTCCGTCCTTCTCTTATCACTCTTTTTCTGTCATCCAGTCCTTAGCCCTGCAGCACCCTCCAGTCCTCACTTTTGACAGCAAAGACAATTTTCATTCCTTGCATCACGGCCAAATGAAGCCAGTTTCAGGACACAAAAGAAGGGGATAGATGAGTTAGCTACAAGGCTTTTTGAAGGATGGTTCAAGCTAATGACTGGTCAGCCCTGGGCTTCTTGGCAGGGTGGTCCCAGGGACAGCAGGGTGGGCTGGAAGTGGCCAGTAAGTGTTTGTGAGGTCTGAGGTTAAGGACTGGGAGGACTTTAGGAGACTTTATGAGGTTCCAAAGACCTGGAGTGAGTGGAGGGACCTGAGAAGAGATTTCAAGGTGCCCAGTGGTACGAAACACAGGATGAGAGCATTTAGTGGGGTTTCAGAGGGCTTGTTGGTAGAAGGAGGTACTTTCTGCCTCCTGACTCTGAAGGGCCTCATAATAAATAGAGCAATTTTGGCAAGCTCACTTCTCCTGGGAGCTTCAGCAAATATCCTTTGTTTTTCTGGATCATAACACTCAAGTCGTATGCTGCATTGTGGCTTTGCTTCAAATTATGATATTCACAAAGCTCGCATTTTCTTCACAGGTTGGTTGTTTCTCAAACACAGGCTTAATTTCAATATCTGTTTCTTAATTTCTGCATTGTTACATTGTTTATTAGTTGGTTTTCCCCGATTTGTAGTGCTTGATTAAACAAATCAATGATAGAGCAACATTTTTTTTTTTTTTTCTATGTGATACATTATACTGATCACTGTTAATAAGTTAATGGCTTTTTGGTACAACTTTGGCCTTGCAAAATTGAATGTGACCCTATACTTTTTTTGTCTTGGATGGGAATTATACCAGTGTTATACAGAGTGAACTCTTTATACTTCTTAGGTGGATAGATATGTATTCTACTCATGGTCTTTTAGAAGAATTTCTTAAGTGAATTTGCTTTTGAAAATATTTTCTATTTGTCTCAAGCTTATTTTTTTCCAAGTAAAATTTCTGACACAAAGTTTGTTTACTCCAACATTTGTCTACAGGAGGTGAATAAAATAAAACTCAAAAACTTGGAGCAACATTATTAGTTGACTCCTTTGCTCGGTCCAAAGGGCACAATCCAAACATTCCTGATGACTTTATTTGCCTTTAGATTAAGTTCTGACTGCAAAGTTTGGTTTCAGGCACATTTCTGAAGCAAAAGACACTGTTCAAATCACCAGTCCAAAAGAGATCTGTGCTTCAGGGGAAAGCAGTCAGAGCACAATTAAAAGATGATGTCTGGATTTGTCAGGCTTATGGAGACTTTTTGTATCAGAGTAGAACTCACATCTTAATATGTCAGGGCTCATCTACCTTAAATAGTCCATGATATTCCAAATATTAGCTTCTAAGTTGCTCATCTGAAATATTCTCAGTAACCATCATTAGAAAAGTAATACAGCCTTTAGGGATTATTCCAAATATTGCTGGAGTTGCTAGGAGCTTTACTTTAAATACATTGGACCGGAGATACACCTGATTAATCGGCTTTTAATCTGCTTGTTTTGTAGCTGATTTCCTGGTCTTTGCAGGCTGGTATTGGTTCATTCAACCCACAATCTGCAATGGCTAGAAGATATTCATAATGGCAGCGTGACACTGACTTTGAATTATGATATCTTTTTTTCTCCATAGAGCATCAGAACTGATGTCTCGCTGATCGTGACTATGCAGCTTCTTGTCAGCTTGAAGTGTGGGCACTGAATGACCTCAGGTCTGCCCGCAGAAGATGCTGCAGCACATTGTCCTCCATCAGTATTCAACCTTAGCAACAGCAGGAGAGCAAACAATTCAACCTCAGTGATAGAATCATAGAATGATTTGGGTTGAAAGGGACCTCAAAGCCCATCTAGTTCCAACCCCCCTGCCATGGGTAGGGACACCCTCCACTAGACCAGGTTTCCCAAAGCCCCATCCAACCTGGCCTTGAACACTTCCAGGGATGGGGCATCCACAACCTCTCTGGGCAACCTGTGCCAGTGCCTCACCACCGTTATAGGGAAGATTTTCTTTGTATCACTACACTCCCTGATAAAAAGTCCCTCCCCATCTTTCCTGTAATCATTCCAAGCTTCATCCTTTGAAAGGCTCTGGAAGGACAACCTTATGCTGTTCACAGAGTGCAACAACATACCTGATACTTGGCACTATTGGGAGCACAAAATCTTTGCTGTTGAATTTCCTCATGCAGGCACAGCACATCATAATCAGCATTTTAGATGGACTCAAGATGCTCAGAAAGTCTGCCCTTGCTTATCCTCTCATTAAAACAAGATTTAATCTGAAATTTACTTGAGTGCATTAGCATACATATATTACCATTATTCCTTAATATTTTATCATGAGACAACATTAAGATGGCTATATATGGGGACTGAGTCTCTGCTGGATGAAATTTGCTGTGTAATGCACTCACACAAGATTCAAGCTTTCCCTCACCACTGCCAGCATTGTTGTTAATAACATTAAAATATTTTTTTTTAAAACTCAGCAAAGACAGAGGTGTAGTGGCACATGGTTCCTTGCCATGGAAACAGAAATGAAATTTACAGTTTAGAAACGTTTAATTAAAACAAAGGAAACAAAACAAAACAAAACGCAAAACCAGAGCAAGTAATTTAGGTTTAATATCACTCAATAAAGTGAAAATTCCAAATTGAAAAAGTTATGAGTTACACAATAATTTGTTGAAAATTTTCATCCTGGTTTAGAATGAAAACATTTAGAAAAATAGTTTCCAAATGTGTAAATCAGTATTTCCCTCAGGATGGAACCTCACATTTGCCATTCTGTTGCAGAATCCACAAATGCTATGCAGAAATGCTTGCGAAGACTGTCCTCCATCAGAGAAAAGGGAAAACTTTCTTACTTGAGTAAAGATCTTGCTCCAGGTTCAGTGAATACCTGCCACAGATCTCAAGTTCTAGCATTTCTTGCTTCTTCCTCCTGCAACAACCTGTGTCCATGGTCCATGGACTCAGCCTATAACCCTGATGAAGGTATCTCCCATGAGCCTACTTTATTCTGTGAACCAGTGATGGTATTAATTGTGGTCATTAAAATGAAACCTTGGCATGCAGTTTTATGGTAGCATCCTAAGCACGACGATTGAATACGTCTAAACTATGCCTTCCTTGGGGTTTCAGAGAGGCCTTTCAGTGAGACTCAAACTATAAACTATTATACTTGAGGAACTCATATCAGCTTTAATCTGAGAGGTGTGCAGAGTGTATATGCTCAGCTGTCTGTGGTCAGAGCTATTAACTTCTTCAGTTCCCTACTTAGGAAGGTTCCTTCTTAGGAAAGGACCTATAGAGATGACTATCTCTGGTTGAAACTTGTATTTTCCTCAGTGATTTTGAGGCTATGTAAGATCTTCAAGAGAATGCAATTTTCAGTAAAGGATTAGTTTCTTCATTAAAATGGATTCCTGTGACAGTCTGTATTAACACTGATTCAATGTGGTTAGATGTTAACTTTAACAAAACCACATATTCCAAAGGCAAAATTGTTCACAGTCAAAAATGTTGACCAGCTTTGGTATTAGCTGCAGAAATCTATCTTCCTTTTAATTTCTGGATGGCTTTCAGGTTAAAGTGTTTGTTCTTTCTACCATTCAAACACACTGAATCTAGGAAGAGTAGCTGTGGCCTCGAAGAATATCAAAACATATACTTGCTTCATTATTTAAAAAAACCCCACACCTATTTACCTCTCGCTTTAATTCCCTTTTATTTTAATAATAGCTTACTAAGGTTACTTTTTAGAAGATGTAAAGTAAAGAAAAAATACATTTCACACTCTTTCTGCCTTTCTTCAATACTTATATCAAGTATTGATATTCTCTTCCTTCAGTTTTTTTTCTGTCTGCCTGCTCTTCACCCACCATTACAAGACAAACTTGTGATTTTTTATAGTTATGCTCACCATCAAGGTATGAAAGCATATCAACGTTTACATTTTTGGCTAAAACACCCACATAATTTTGCATCTGATGGTTTTTGACATGTATTGATCTGTGAGACTTGGTGTTAATGTGACTATGTTGCCAAAAAATTTAGAAGAAAGCAGAGATTGGTGTCCTAAAGCTAAATTGCTTTCTTCCACACCCTCCTCCACCAGCTGTGTTTTTGCATTATATATTAGGCTTTTCTTTAATGCACATAATCTTTAATGTCACTGGAAAGTTAAGGAGGAAGAAAAGGGAATATGTTTCAGTGTTGGATGGCAGCCAAAGTGTTTTTGGCAGGTCTGAGTTAAGAAAGCAAGAGTGAAGTTTTCAGAATCCTCTTTTGAAGATACGTGGATGAAAAATGTGATACAGGAGGAAAAAAAAAAAAAAATCAGATTGCCTCAGCATATTCAAAAACACCAAAAATTTTAGAAGTAAAATCCTGACTCCATTGAAATCCCTGGCAAAACTCCGACTTGTTCCAATGAGGCAAAGGTATTTGTTGTAAACTCTCTGATCTTGGAGGATTTTCGCTGATGGAAGTAATTGCAGATGATCTGTTAATTTGGACAAAGAACAATCAATTAAATGATTGCCTAAAGTTCAGCAGCCCACTCAAGAAAAAAGTCTTAGCCTGAAAAAGACCAAATACCAAGTCAGGTGGGGTTTGATGTCCAGAGCAGGATTAGCCTCACCCGACTTCTGCTCTTTAAAAATCAGACCTCTTCTCTGAGCTTGTCGTAGAGGCTGGGATTCAGCTCCAGCTTCAAACATCTACGTGTTGGCACCCACATCTAGGTGGATTCATAAACGTGTTTAAATTGCCATTATGCTCAGTGGGAACCTAGTCAATACTGTCAAGCAACCTGCAGAGCGATTTGACTCATGCTACACTCAATGCCATGATGCCGTTTCCAGTCACAGGCAGGAAAATGGTACCTCTGGAGAGAAATTTATCCCACTGATTTTGAGACAAGATGGACCGTGCTCCCCCATTGACCATTTGCCTCTCCACTGACCACAGAGGGAGCCCAGAAAAATCAATTGAGATTAGACTGCTGAAATGTTGTGCAAAATAAGAGTATCTTGTAACAGGAGGGCTTTCGCAAATGTTTCTGGCAGGCTAACACATCAATCAAATTGATTCCTAATCATTACAGATGTGCTACTTGACTCTAATAGCTTCTTGGCAGATAGAGATGGTGCTGTGATAATTGCCCAGGCTAAAATTTCTGCCTGGAAAAAAAAAAAAAAAAGTCAGAAAACCACTGGCACTGAAACTTTGAGATCAGTAAATGCTTGAAATTTCTGTGGATGAAATAAATGTGAATGCACATACCAGCCTTGAATACCATGGTCAGGTAGCATTATACCTTCTCCATGGAAATATATTTTGGAAAATTTTCCTCCCTTGGCATGGGACTTCTATTTTTTTCCACATCTGACTCCTGCCTAAGAATGATTTCTTAGAGAACTTCAGAAGGAAGATGGCTGAAAATAGAAAGAATAGTATCTTAAAAATAGGAAAGCTATTAAAAATAGGACACTACAGCTTGAAAAAAAAAAGAATGTTATTATAAGTAATGGCTATTTTTAAAAAGGCAATTCCATGAGTCTAACATTCACAAACTCTTCCAATCCCAAGACTAGGAAATGATGAGGATGTAGTGTAGAAAGGTTACCATAGTTGTACATAGTTGTACATCACACACTAGAAATTCAGTCCCTCAGTACGAAGAGAAGCCTTCTTAATAAAACTAAAAATATTACCTCTGCTTCTAATGAACATCAAAGTCCCAATGGTAGGGCTTATGTTCTCTGCGTGAAGGCTCACAAGAAGCCTCTATGCTTTGATTATGAAGGGTAACCAAATCCGGAAACTTAGGCTGCAGGTAAATCATAAATAAAAGTGGTCAAAGTAGAGAGGGAACAACCTTGCAAAGCTAGATGTCAGATTATGAAGGAGGTAGAATTTGCTGTCTAGAAGCTATAGTGCATTTTACAAATGGAATTGAACTAGATAGTCAAAATGCTGCTACAGACTCTCAGCATTGTAAGATTTTGATCAGCTTTCTCTCCTGGGAGCTAAGTCTGTGAATTTTATTAATTGGCTTCAAAAGGCTATGGTCGCTGCTTTTCATGGATTTCTTTTTATTACAACATGAGAAATCATTAGTTAGGCTAACAAGAGGGATGGTTCTTACGGGTCTCTTGATAGAGGAGTTATCAGTTCCTCTAAAACAATAAATCTTTGAGATATTTAGAAACTGTCTCTGTAGTTTCTTCCAGGAAGTGCATATTTCTTGAGCTGTTAGCAGACTGTAAACAGTGGCTTTTCACTGGATCCATTAAGTGCATTCAAAAGATTGTTTATGTATGTTTGGCATTGGAAACATTACAAACCACTATGGCAGAATGAACATCACTTTCATGTTGCATTGGGTTTGTTTTGTCAGTGACCCTATCTGGCCAGTCTTAGAAACTTTTATCTTCATGTCTAGCCAATTGCCAGGACTTTCCCCACCAGCACCCATTCTTCTTTACCAGGTACCTGAGCTGGCCCATCCCATGAACCTTGATGCAGATCCCCTGTGTGTTAAAAGACCTTCCTTACCTTGCTTTGAGTCGTCAGCAGCGTAAGGTTGGAAATACCCACAGAACTGTAAATTCAATACTAAAATTTGCTTAAGAGATAATGTCAGTGCAATACAGTGCTGTGACAGGATAATGGTCTCCTGACACAATAAAACTGCCAAAAAGAAGCCGAGCAGTTTATAGATAATAAATGTCAAGACAGAGGTAGATGTTTATTTTCAGAGCATCACAAGCCTTTTATGCTGTCAGACCCTCCTGTTTCAATTTCTTTATTTCCATTATACTAAATGAACAAAGAACAGTAAGGAATGAGATATCCTGCAGGCCAATCACAAGCCCTTTCAGCCCGATGGCTCCAGCAAGGCATTAGCTCATGTCAACATATGTCTTTATTGAGGAGTTACATTACTATGGATCACTGACACACGAGCTTCAGACACACAGAATCCCTCTGTCTCTTCCAGGAGGTGTTTACCTGTGAACCACAAAGTTCTCATTGCTGTCAAACCATCTTCACTTCAGTGAAGGGTGGCAGACTTGGAGGAAACAAGGAGAAATCATTTGTACCTGCATTACACTACTGGCACTATCTGTATCAGCTTGGCAGAGATGAGGTTGTTAGAAGGGATGGATGAGTGCTGTGGGCAAACAGGTATATATTTGTGTTGGTACAATTGCCATGAGTTTCTAGAAGGGGATAACGGGATAAAGGGTATCTTCATTTATGTCCACATCGCTGATAGATGTGAATTGAGTAAATCCAATGTCATCTCATATCTTGACATATGTTTCCTCAGATCAGCAATTTGCATCATTCCCTCACCCTTGTTGTTGTTGTTGTTCTTTTTTAACAATAATTATGTGTTTTATGGAATGGAGTGGTAAGAATAATCTAGGCCCCAAAAGAAACCTTGTTTGTTGCTGAACAGAAAAGGGGAGGGAAAAAGCAGCTGTTTGTGGTTTGTTTTTTTTAAATTTGCTGCTGCATATAAGAAAATTCAGAGCTGCTATAATGGGTAAGATAATCATGAACAGGTTATGATGGCATGGGTCTGGAGAATGGATCTAAAGGGAAGCAAGCAGGAGTATCTGAAATGGGGTGAAAAGGGTGTTTCCAAAGGAAAATACACTGAGAAGTAAAGACCATTGTGCAAGAAGAATGCTGTGGTGATATTTGGTCTCACAAACATTATTTATTTTGTGTGCGGCTTTCTATTCACCAACTAAGTGAAGTCAAAGGACCTCCAGAAAAAGCAGCATGACAAAGGAAACTCTTGGCAGCTTTCTATGCAGAGAATGCCAAGGGCGCAGTATTAACCTTCAGACTTGCCTCTAGTCCCTTTCTCCTCCTTCGCTGGTTTTCCTGAGGCTGCTCCACCTTCTCTTGGGGCAATGGCAATGCATGAACATTTTTTGCTCTCCTTCTTTCTTTACAACTGAAAGAAAAATACCCAAGATAAAAACCCTCCATAGAGGAGTGCTCATCTGGAGATGAGCCCTAATATTCCCTGGACAATGGCCCGGACTTCAGCTCAAGAACTGCCTAGGAATACCTGAACATCCAACAGCTGGCATGTGAAAAAGGCACTTCCAGGGGCAAGATTGAACTGTGCACCAAGGGAAAGTGCCAGCCTGTCATGATGAGGCTATTTCAGGATTATCTCATGGTAGGTAGGTACATGCAGTCCTTTGTGTTTGCTGTGAATTGTAGTTGGCTCTGTCCACAGAGCCATGTTAACATCAATACAGAGGTGTGACAGACCTACTGAAACAATCCACAATTTCTGCCCAGAGGGAATCTTCCATGCCCTTCCTGACCCCATTGCAAGGAGTGATGTCTTTAGTAGACCACCTGGATGAATGATGGCAGCTGACAATGCAAGTGACCCTCACGGTCTCAAAGAGTACGTTCATCTTACTTGACTTCAGCCATCACAAGGTTACGTATCTGGTCTGAACTAACCATCAAGGAGCCATCAATAGTTCCTGGAGAGAGACAATCATGTCCAAAGGCTACTTCATCCCCATCTAACAAAAAGTTCTGAGTCTAAAATGAATCTCTTGGTGAAGATGTCTTTTGATGATTATTAAGGAACTTACCTAAATAAATGAGACTAAGCACATAACTTTTAAACAGCTAGTGTTTGATGAGTTGTAATCGATCCCATAAATGAATTTAATGAATTCTTATTGCATATTATTTCAATATTGCAATACAACAGACACTGTGTAAACTGAAATCACAGGAAAAATGGATAGATAACAAAATGCTAAAAACCAATTATATCAGATGAAATGATGGGATTTTCAATTATGTTTTTATTTCAATAATAAGTGTCCTTAATATTTAATTTTAAATTCTGACACCTCTGTTAATCTACTTAGAATAAGATATAACTGAGATATATGGTTACTGCAATATTTAGAAATTATTTAAATTCAAACAATTTCAAGCAGTTCAAGGTTCTTACCAAATTTATAAAAATATGAAACCATTTAACCTGTGAAAAGTACTGAGCAAGTAGCAGGATGTGGAATTTGTTAAAGAGCTAAATTAATGCTGATGCCACTAAGCTCTGTCTCAGTGCAGAGTATTTTCTGTTTATATCACTGATATAGTCAACTTGTTTAGGTGCTAGCATGTTCAAAGTAAAGAAATCAACTGGGAATCAAAGAAGTGGGAAAATTCTTTATTCCCATCTGGAAGGATGAGATGTGCTATGGTAAAATCTTGTGGAGTTCTGAAGCAATCTGTTCAATTTATTTGTACAGATTATAGTTTAACTTGATCCTAGATGCAAAATGTGTAGTTAAAAGCTCTCCAACCCTGCTTATGCATCTAGGACATTTAAGATAATTTTATCTAATTAAGAAAAACAATTTTTAAAAACCTTAGTTTCTGTACTTTAATTAAATTCCTGTATCCATGTGAAAGCTATTTGGTACTTTACTATGTGGGGGGAGGGGAAGTTAATTGCATCTTTAGAAAATAAGAAATTTGTCATTCACACTCTTTCAGAAAAACAGAAATGAAAAAATAAAGGGCCTAAATGAGGTTATTCTGGGTTATTCCATGTACTTTCTTATGTAAATGCATATAGACAATATCCAATATTTGCAAAAGTGTGTCCTAGATTCTGCCGACCACTGAAGATAAACATAAGAAGGTATATATTATAAATGTTTTCTTCTTCATCTTCTTGTGTTAGGAAAAAAAGTACCATCCAGGATTTTATTTCTTTAATTCTTGAGGATGGTGAGATTGGAGAAATTTGATCTGCTCCACAGCTGATGAGCTTTGCACTCATACTCCTCCATTAGGAGGAACTTCAAGACAAGGACTACTAGGAAACTCAGAGTAGACTCATAAAACCCTTCAGTGTTGGAGACCGGACAACTTCTGTGGGCACTCAGTGCTAGTGCTTATCTGTTCTCTGTGTTAGAAGGTTTTGGTGCAATATCCAACAACCTGCTTGCTGAAGTTTATTATATGTTATCCTAGTTAGCAAGGACATGCAAAACACATGTTCCTTCTTTTATATCCACTTTCCATATACTTGAAAAAGACCATCATGTCCCCTTTTTTCTTTACCTTTGCATATGCATACTGCAAGGAATATTCTTCTTACAGGAAGCAGTACTGTCTCAAGAGGAAAGTAAATAGGTAAAGCATGAAGAACTGAGAATTTTGCAGAGGGAAGAAGATTTAGGATTAGGGAGAAATCTCATAAATAGTTGGGAAGGGCAAGGACTGTGATATCCTATTCTATTCTCAGAATATCACATCTTATTCAATAAGTTGGTCCTAACAGGCAAAGCACTTCATGATCTTGGCATGGCATTCCTAAACGACAACCTAATTTTCTCCTTTTGGCAAGATGGAGCCGTTCACAGCAAAGAGAGGGCAATCAGGTCAGCTTATAGCAGAGCCCCGTGCAATTAGTTTACTGAAATTCTACTTCATACTGCCTCGCCATGGGACAGTATGTCACTGGAATCAACTCAGCAAAGGTAAAAGAGGCATCTAATGGGTTTCATAGCAATTGACATTTCAGCTGGACAACTTCACTTCACAGGAGACAGAACCAGAAATATTTAAACAGAGATAAATTTGTTTTTCAAAAGTTTTGTTTATCTTTTATTGCAATTTAATTAAAAGCCATTGATATCAAATGATGAGTTTTCTGCTGCAGTAAGTTACTCAAGCGATCATTTTCATGCTGATGATGGCAGAATCTTGAAGTCAAACCCAATAATTAAATTCAGAAAAGAACATCAGAGGAAAAATATTGACTGAAGCATCAATTCATGGTTTGTTGAGGTATGATATCTCATCCCTTGCAGGGGACCCAGCTTGTAGCGAAGTGAATCTGATGCATGTTGTGGCTGTTTGTTGGGTAAATGATGTAGCAGAAGTGGGCACTGATTCCTGAAATTTCTTATCGTACAGATGTGAATTTTCAAGGGAGAGAGGAAGAGGGCACTGTTGCAATGATAGAGATTTCTACAGCTTGAGGAAAGTAGGGAGGCAGTGGTGACTTATGTCCCCTTTGGGGTGGGAGAAGAGTGGCAGTCACATTGCATAAAGATAGACACCCAACTTATCTTGTCTTGTTATGGTTTCTAATTTATAAGCAATGGAAATGGTCCTTCAACAAAGGAAACAGAGGTGACCTTTTTTGGCCAATAGGTAGAACTTAAAGCTCAGAGTAGACTGGCTATCATGAAACAGCACTGCGGTAGGATCTTTCAAACAGCATCTGGTCCTTGAGTTGTGTCCTCAGAATTAAAACTTCAGGCCTGGACTGTGCTTTACACTGGCCAAATCAAGTATATTTCTGGTTCACCTCTTTATAACTTGCAACAACACTGGGGCTAAACTATATCAGGCCTTAAAGTGTAAGCAGAAGGATCATGTGACATGTCTTAGAGACACATGCCACATGATGTTTGGCTATTTTGGAAATTGCTTAATTTTGTTGAAAAGTTCATATTGTGATGCAGTTAAAAAACCCCTTTTATTAAAAAAGTACCTATTAATCCAGACTTTCCATATCCTGTCTTAAAGTGATTATTATCCAAGTGTACAAACATGCACTTAGTTGGATCACATGCTTTTCTTCCACTCTATTCTCATTTCTATTCCATTCTCCAGTCCTCTCAGCCCTGACCCCCTTTGGTCCCATTTGCAAGTATAAATCATATTCCATTAAATCATCAGCATAACTCAAAGTATTTGGTAATACCTGACCAAAGAAAGAGTCCTGAGAAATCTGTCCTGGAACACCCATTTGGAAAATGAACCAATCATAATTACATTCAGGCAGTCATTTTCTAACCAGTTTTTCACCCACCTTACTTTAGTCTTATCAGGACCATCTCACTCCAGTTTATGAGAAAATAATATGAAACCATGTCAGTAGACATCCAAAAGTCAAGCATTTAACTACTGCTTCTTACCTATCCTGAAGCTTGCTGTAGAAGGAATTGACACTTTTTTTCTTACCAAGCCACATTACTACCCATTTCCTGCCGTGAGCTTTCAGAGACTTACTGTTCCATTACGCCTGGTTGGCTGGCTGGTCAGTAGCCTTTGGCCTTCTATTCCTCCTTTTCCTTTTTGAAAATATTCACTTTATTTGCTGTTTCCCACCTTATGGGATCTCATCTGACTTCCAGGAGTTCACAGACATCTGACAATAACACCAAGATATCTTTCCATGTATTAACTGAGAATCCAATTTAAATTCATGTAAGTGTTCTCTACAACTTCTTCTATTTTTGGTCTACTTTGATTTTTTTTTCCTTTGTGTCTGGCATTCACTTTTTTAGCCACTTGATTTGATTACAGTTGACCCTCTTGCTGAAAATGGAAGCAAAACCACTAACATATTTAAGCTTTCTTAAGGCTTCCAACAAGTAAGGGAGAAAAGCAGTTTCTTAAAATACCTACCTTGCTGAAGGATCCAGAGGATCCAGTCTAAGAAAATGTTAAGGAGTATGACATATAGCAGTGTTCATTCCCTCATGGGATGACCTAAATCATCAGAGATTTCCCTTCTCCTGGCCAGGAATAGTACCAGACTCTTGCAACAGAGGATGTGGGCTGAGAGGAAGGACCCTGTCCTCGTACACAACAGCTTCTAAAGACTTGAGGTCATTGGTGGGAGCTAGGATCCATCAAAGGCAGAAGCAGTTGGTTGAAGCAGACAGTTGTAGAGAACTACTAAATGCACATGCAGAAAGGTGAAGAAGGAGGAAGGAAACATTTGTGTAGGGGGGGTGGGTTGGGACTGAAGTGACGATTACATTTTCCACAGATGGGTGCAGTTCATGTCAGGTCATAATTGCCTATCGGTCTTCTCCATATTCTAACTTTCTCTACTCATTCTCATATTTCAAAACTACCAGACTCATATGGGACTGGAGTGTTTTTCCTGCAGTTGCTACCTCTCTCCTTTCCTCTATATTTCTCATCTCCCATAGAAGTTGTCTGAAATGACCCCCCTGCTTTTGACACAGCTACTCAACACAATCATGAAAAACTAGAGAAGCAATGAATCAAATCACAGGGAAATTTGCAGGCTGAGGCAACTTTCATGCCCCAAGAATTTTTAGAAAAGCATTTTCCAAAAAAGCACAATCCAGGGGATGTTCCAAAGGGTGGGAAACCTGCTGATGTGTGTCAATAATTACAAATGATGAATGAGATCTCCTGGGAAAGCTGGTGTAACATCAATAACAGAGCTGATGTAGGAAAAAAAGGCAAAATTAATACAGAATTAATAAACAATAAATAAGTAATAGGGAATATAATTAATTAATACTAGTCACCAACATTTTACAGAAAACATCTCATAAAACAAATGCAATTTAAATATTTGATGATTTTCCCAGGCTTTCTAATTAAGGTAACAACAAAGGTGGAATCTATTTACACTTCTGTATGGTGTTTGACTTTTTGCCGCATAACATTTTGATTAAAAAACTAGTTCCCCATAATATCAATAAGGCACATGTTAAGGAGACTAAGAACAGGCTAATTCACAAACCTGCAAATGGGTTTGTCAATGGGAAACCATGATGAAGAGAGGTCGCTCTTAGCAGGGTTCTGCATAGATTGTTTCTAGGTCTGTTGCTATCCCATATTTCTGGAAGGCAGTTTGCAATCACTGTTGGTAATATTTGCAGATAACACAAAGGCTGTCAGCATGCTAAATAATGCAGAGAATAGAGCAACAGTGCACAGCAACACACATCACTCAGAGAGCTGATCCCAGACAAGGTTATGTAGCCAGTGATGAGGAGGAGTGGGGAGGAAGATTCTCCAGGCTTAGCACGTGAACCACTCAACATGAGCAGCAGTGTGTCGGGAAAGGGACTGCAACCTCTGCAGAGAGAGAGCTAGCAAATAGGTCAGGGACATGAGTCTTTGTTGAAGGACATGCTTTTTTCCTTTCACTGTCACCCCAATGCTTGCATGTGATTTTTCTAATATATCTTTTGTTTAGGGGAGACCCAGTTTGCCTGGGTAGACTCTCTAAGCAACACCTGTCTTTCTGAGCTCCTATGGGAGCAATCCTACAGCAAGTACCCAAGTTCCCAGGCAAGTAGTGATGACAGATGCCTTGAAGGCCTTGAAAGGAACATCCACTTTATCTAATTTAGGTGATTAAATTTAGGCAGGCAAGATCGCTCCTTGGAGCGCTCCAGAGCGCCCTGCCTATCCCCACTGATGACACAGGGAATTTCAGCTCTTCTTTTGGGAGGAGCTTGACACCGAGTCAGATAAACTGGGTCACGTTCCCTGTGAAGCCACTTGACCTATATAAATCTGTATTGTCTCTACTGATAGGGGAATCTATCTTGTTCACTCACAGGTATTGGCTGAGCAGCCTGTCTTGCTATTAAGTCCATCAAATTAGTCCAGTGCAACAAAAACCTGATACCACATATGAGAATTACCTTTACTCTATATAGTGCATATACTATATTAAGACTTAAGAGTATCCACAGTTTCCATTAAGGCCAAGGTATGTCCTGAATTAAATTCATACTTTGCCAGGAATTTGGGGCATGAAAATTGAATTTCCAGCTGGTGTAAATGGGGACAAAAATCACTGAGTTCCTGGTTTTATTCCAATGGTAAGTTTTTCTTTTCTCTTTGCCTATCTCTCAGTTCCAGTAATTCATAATCCACT
The DNA here is from genome assembly GCA_013400195.1 of Aramus guarauna. Classification (NCBI taxonomy): domain Eukaryota; kingdom Metazoa; phylum Chordata; class Aves; order Gruiformes; family Aramidae; genus Aramus; species Aramus guarauna. Next base: position 19,299 of record VXBL01005890.1, read on the forward strand.
CTTCTATTTTTCTATTTTATAGCCATCCCACAGGAGTAATGTGAAACATAATCAATCAGTATTTGTAAAGCACTCTGAGGCTATCAGGTGGAAGGAAGTGTATAAATGCAAATTGTTACAATTGCTCTTACACTGCTGCCAAGGGACCTGAAAACAGAATCAGGCCCCCATACATTCAGATATACACAGACTTAGTCACATCTTGTGAAAGCAGCCAGATCAAACCTGAGGAAGCGCAGGAAGATAGAAGTTTAATAAAGCCTAGCAAAAGATGGTTCAAGGAATTATTTACAAGTTTAAGACTGAATCTTTCTTCTGCCACAGAGTTTTGCCCAGGTTTGCTTCTAGCACTGTGATACCTATATTCAGACTATAATTACTCTGGGTTGTCTGTAGTGGTGTATGTTGCTCATACTGTAGTGACCGAGTCTTTCCAGGCTACGCTTATAGTCAGGGTTACCTAATACAGCTTATCTAACACAGTGTTATCTAATACATGGTGCAATCCATGTGACTGTTATTAGACATCCACTTAATCATAAGTAGATCTCATATGATGAGAGAAATTATACCCAAGTGTTACTCTTCATTGACTATACATTGTCTGGGGTAGACCCAGACAACTCTCTGAGATGGAGGCATCTATAATTGATTAGGCAAACCCCATCCTATAATTACCTCTGTCAGTAGATTGAACAGTGCCAGGGAACATTCCCAAGCACTGGAATGCAATCATCTATATTCTTAAATGTTTAGAATGGTGCCTGGAATGATTTTGGCTCAAAACAGCCAGCACTTTCCCAAAGTAATCCTGAGTGTGGGTCAGGATCCAGCACCAGCCAGGGACCATTCTGAGCTGTCGGTTTGGATGCAGCTACCCTATTGCAGATGAGATACTTTAATGCTATAGACACAGCCAGGCTGTGCCAGCTGGCCGCAGGGCTAGAAAATGGGCCCTGGCACTGCTTAGTTTTACTTATCCACAACTCAACACCCATCATAACTGCGGCTGGGAACGTTCAGTGGATAGACCTGGTAGTCCAAGTTGACAGGAGACTTACAGCCCCACTGGATCTAAGCCATTTGAGTAACATCCCATAGGAACAATGTGGCAGAGGGAGAACAGGACCAGATCCACTCCAGGCAGCATCCAAATGCTTCACACTCCTGCAGCCTCTCTCAGTCCCAGGTTTTTGGGATTACTTGGTTTTGGTTTGGGTTTTGGGTTTTTTGGGGGGGAGGGGTTGTGGTTTTTTGTTGGGTTTTTTTGGTTTGGTTTGGTTGGAGTTTTTTTGGTTTTGGTTTTGGGGTTTTTTTTTGTTTTTTTTGTGGGTTTTTTTTTTCTTTGTTTGTTTGTTTGTTTTTTTAATTCTGCACTACTGTTTAAAAGACTGAAAGAAGCTGGACTGATACTTTTTTCAAGGACTCATGAACATGAAGGTTTACTCTTCATGAAACATGTTCTGCTGGTCCTCTATTACAAATACCTTAAGGCAATGCAGCTTTTAGGAATAATAAAGTACTTTATCTTGAGACTCTTTTCCTAGGTAATATATTTCTTAGCTCTCATTCTCCTTTTTACCTCTTGTTGAAACCACCATGCCCTTCATGTCATTAAACAGCCAACAATGCCACTAGGTGAGATTTATTGCATATCTCTTGATTTCATGTCAGTCTAAAGAAATAAAGTCCTTAAGTTGACTGCACTTTGCTCCTTCCCATCAGTTTCGGTATCAGCTTCTCCTACGGCTTTCAGCCCTGTCCTCACAGGACTCACAGCAAAGGCCATCTCAGGCCATCTCCAGAAGGCAGACTAAGGCTGAGAAAATTAGCAGAGGTAGCCTGCAATAAAGGAGAAGCAAGAAGCCTCTTAGGAGGACATTTTATGAAGGTGTTCTCTTCTACAAGACCTATAGCATTGCCTTTCCATTCTGAACCTACTTTTGTAAACAAATTTAACACTGCTGTGTGTCACCACCCTGTGATTTGGGCTAAATAACAAGACTACCCTCCATTCTCAATGAGGAGCTGAAATAATGCAAGGCAGGTATCCAAGATGTTGTCAGACCGAGGATTAATACCAGCTATTTTCTTACTGGGATTCCTGTGACTTTTCCAGCTTTCTTTGGATCTGTAGCATTAAAAATACATTGCAGTAGCTTCACCAGTCAGCTTGAAAACCCTCAGCACAGATGTGGTCTCTGTATAAAGCCTTAAGAAGGACACAGATAGCAGCTATAATTTACAGTTCCACAGATCTCCATCTAGAGATGGGTTGTAACAGACACCTTTGTTTTCAAAGTACTTTTCCAAATAGGCAGGGACATGAAAATAAAGACATATGGTAATGGAAGAAATGAATATTCATTGATAGCCTTTTATAATAGTAGGAAGCACAGTAACAAGAGCTGAAGAGATGGGGTTTAATTTTTGCAGAAGTAATAAGGAGAAACGCATGTGGGAGTGTATTTGTTTGATTTTTTCACTCATCTGAGGTAGCTTCCTCAGTCATTTCCATTTTCTCCAGCTGAATCAATATTTTCTCTCTCACAAAAGAAAACAAGAACCACAACTTAGCCTCCCCACCCACACAAAACATATTACTTAACTGCCTGCTGTTCCCAGCTATCTTTGCAAGCTGTCTTCTTTCAGTATTTTAAATTTCCAGTCCTCGCAAGAAATATAATACATTAACAACTCACATTTTATGATGCTCTTACTTGTCACAGATCTCACAGCTCCTTGCTAACATCGGAGGCTTTTATCAGATAACAGTGTGAATTAGCTATAGTTGCTTAGAAAATGTCAAGTATATTTTTGCAAGCAAAAAAAAACCCTAAACATGAGCAAAATTGGCTTATTTCTTTCTAAGAAATTTCCAATAAAGCTTCCAAATTTTTATAAAAACCTGAAATTTAAAAAGATTTGGAGAATTAATCAGAAAAAAATGTATTTTAAACCTGTTCCTATAAGCTTGATCTTCGAATTGACATTTTTTGCTTTTCAAAACTGAAAGAACTTGTTTGTTCTGGGAAAAACAAAACAATCCTGTAAATGTAGAATAAAACAGTGGGTTTATGCCCAATATTTTTTCAAAATCTGTTTTCCATATGCAAAAGTATTAACCAATTTTATTCAACAAACGCTAACCCTTTGAAAACCCTGGCTTGGCAATCTTTACTTATGTGAGTAGTGTTTTAGCACCTTCACCAACTGCCCTGTAGCTACTTAAAGAAATAACACCTAACTGGGGTTAAAACTTTTATTATAAAGCAGAACATTTGAAAATATAGCAATACATAAAGGATCTGACACTTGCTTCCTCCCATGCAAGAGTTTCAAAGACTCTTTAGCACCTGCTCCTTTTGTTATTGCCACTACAGCCTCCTGTGTCTTTACTAGCAGCCTGACTGTCCGTGCTTTTCATCACTCTCAGGTGCTTCTGTTTCAAATTTCCAAAGTCCATGGGTGAAGGTTTCTGGTCCTACAGGGCCTGACATCCTCCCCCAGAGGCATGAGGCACCTCAGTGTTTCACACCGTCCATTTCTGCACCTCGCAGGGTTTTCTCAACTATTTTCAAAAACACCACATAGCACGAAAACAAAACAGAAAATTCAACCACAGTAACCAAGGTTGGGTTTTTTTCCCCCTGAAGGTTCACCCCAGCTCTTACATCTGTTCTAGAGTGCCCTGATCCCCCAGTACTCTGCTCAGACCCCCTCTGTCTGTCTCCCCCTTTCCACCTCTGCCCTCCCTGCCTGGCTCTTGTGTAGTGCTGGCCCTAGCACTTGAAGAAGTTGAGAATTTAACTGAGAATTGCTAAGAAGGGATTTTTTTTTTCTTAAAATTTGCATTTCTAACACTAAACTCTGTATTACACTACAGTTTTTCTTTCCCAATTTGAGGTAGAAAATCCTATAAGTGTCTGAACAAAAACTGCAAGTTGGTCTGAAGTCTGTTTTACTTTCTCTTATATACACAGCCTCTGTGGCTATTCTAAATTTTTCCTCTGTTTTTTCCCTATTTAATGTCTTTTTGTACCATTAATTTTTACTATACCCACCCAGCTGTTAAAGCATAACAACTTAAAATCACTATGTCAATAGGACTGTTTTTACCTCTACCTGCTTGTGAATCAACATACGGCGATCTGGCTCTCAGGCACCCAACTCTACCTTCTTCAGTACCTAATCAGTGCACTTATGCCAACCCCTCGAGTCCATTGACAATTTTTATTTAAATTATCTCCAGATTTCATGTGTCTCACTAACCCTCCAAGCTGAACACACTCCCCCACTGCAGCCACATCAGAGTTGCACAGAGGGGCTGTTCCCTCCCTGCTTTAGGATATCTCTGCAAGGAAACTTGTATTGCTTTGTCTTTCTGCTACGTAATGTTTTTCCAAAACCATGTCTACCTTGCCCTGTACTGTAACTCCATTTTTGTTTGGTTTGGGTGGTTTTCTTTGGGTTTTTGTTGGATTTTTTTTTGTGTGTAAAATTGTTTGTTCCCAAAGTTGTCTCCTTTCTGGGAGTAGGGAACTCCAATTATTTTTCCCAGATATCATTGCATTTTTTCCAAGCTGGATCTTGTTTCAAATATTTCTGAGTGTTTCAAATCTCTCTGTGGTTTGTTATTACTCTGGGCTCCAGACTCTGGGAACCATCATTCAGTTCCCCAGCTAACATCCCTGACATGTCAGTTATTCTCCTTTAAAGAGGATTCATTGGATGACACCAGGGAGCATATAAATAGCATTTTCCAACACTGTTCTCAGAAAAGGTGCTTGGGCCCTGCTTGTTTCTGAGATGTACTCCAAACTGACTTTTTAGATCCTCCATGGAATTTGCCATTTCAGATGACCACCATAATGCACTGGTCACTTTATCACCCACATAACCCGTGAGGGTACTAGTATGGGATCACACTTTGTTTTTGTGTTCTCCAATGCACAGGCAAGACCAACTGCCACTGCCCTTTGGCAATATTGCTTTATTTTCCTGCTCAGGAAGGAACCAGCGTGTGCTCAGTCACTTTCATTGCACATATGTCTTTGCCCTCTCTTTGCACGGTCTGTGCTTCAGCGATGCCACGTCTGAATGCTCCACGGCAGCATCCTGTCAGACAGAAGTTGTCCAAGACCAGGAGATGATGCAGGAAAAAAACATCCTTTGCAGTATCTTATTTAGGCACTAGAGGGACCTGCTCCTTCTAGGGTGGTTCCGACTGCTTGTGCTGTGTTCCTGTACACTTCTGTGGTCAACAGGAAGGTCTGGCCAACCTCCTGGGCAACCATCAGCTCTGTGGAGGCCTTACTGGGCAAGGCTACAGCAACCAAGAGAAGTGACTGCAGCTTTCTCCTACCAGACCAGGTACCATAAAAGCCACAGAGGCAATGAGTACCAAGGACCCAAAGGCTCCAGGTGGAGCTTCCGCAGACTGTGCTGAAGCCCACGGTGCTACGGTATCTCTGCCAGTAGTACCCATAGCTTAGATGTGGTGACATACTCCATCAAAGGCTATTATAAGCCTGCATGTGTATAAATGAGGTTCTGACTTCTCACTCAAGGTCTCACTTACGTGTGTAAGTACAGAGGCTCAATAAAGCCCTTGCATTTAGACTTTATTCACTGGGAGCACTCAACCATCAGCATAAGTGCATCATAAAATAGACAAAGAGCTGTAATTTGTACCAACAGAGCTTAGAATTTCCTGGGGTTGTTGAGGCAGATTTCCATCACGGGCAATGTTTTAAGCTGAGCAAATAGGAGGCTGATAGGGTCTTTGCTACATGATTTCCCACCTTCAACTTCTTGTTGCCTGTAAGAACTCCAGCCCACATTTGCAAGCACCTCCAGATCAACGGTATGTAGGCCATTAAATAAAAACAGCCTAAATTTGAAAGGCACTAGGTACTTGCAGCATCCATTCAAATATCTAAAAATTAAGCCAGTTTTACCAAGGCAGTTGTGAACCTTAGCCACTGAGTTCAGTCAAGTAGGTTTCCCATCCAATGTCCCCAGCCTCTCTGCTGCACCCTCTGGAAGAATTTCATGTTTCCTCACTTATGCAGGACCTCAGGCTCCCAATCTGAATTACTGTCTCTGCAACCCAGCACAAGCCCTCCAAAGCCCTCATAGATGGGTACCTTTGTACGTCCTGTTCATCCACACAGAAGTGTCTGTGTAAGGGGTGTCAGCATGAAAGGGATTGCAGAATATGCTGTTTTTCTCCAAAACACTGATAATTACTTCAAGCTGAGCTTAGCCCACTGTTTCTCTAGTCCTGGATCAGGCAGAGTCTGCTAACTGAGAGTCTGGAGCTCCTCAGTTTCTGCTCTTCCTCCTTCTGTTTCAGTAAGGGTTTATTATGGAAGAACCTTGCTCTCTCAAGCTTCGCGCAATGTCCTTGGTCCCATCCCAAAAAAAATCAATTTCTGTTTGACAAAACTAGCTAAAATACAGCAGGAATTTGGTGGAGGGGGAGGCACCAAGCAGAAAAACTGCATTTTTCAGGTTTTGTTTTTTAATTACATTTCTGTGACTTAAACTTACAAGTTTAGTATAAAGCTCCTGCAAAACAAGCCTGCCTTTTCCCCTGCCTTGCCTGCAAGGGGCTGTCAGGTCTGCTAGGACTGGATCTGCTGTCCCAAGCAGTGCTGGCTGAAGCTCCTGGAGGAGCAGAGCTTGCTGCCTGGAGAGTTGGTGGGCAGCTCTCCTGCTGTAAATGCACGCATTTCTCTGCTGCTGTCCCTCGGTCCGGGGAGCTGCAGAATTTTTCTTCTCTTATGTAATGGTCTGCTGGTGTCTTTGCTTGGAAAACCTCTTTTTCAGCTGGAGGATGTCAGGAGCCCCGTCCTACCTCTCTTGGGTCACTGCTCAGGGAGGTGCTGGCCGAGGGGGAGAGGTGTCAGGCTGGCGGGCAGCAGCGGGGAGCAGCTCATTCCCCCTCCCTCCCCTCGCCCCGAGCCCTTCCCGGAGTCACTCACCCCCCGTAGGGGCACGGGGCAGCTCCGCCTGGCGACCTCGGGCTGCAAATGGGGGAAAGGGGCGAGGTGGCAATTTGGGATGGGCGCTTTGCTTGGAGTGGTGCGTGTCGTCGTCCCCCCCAAGACCCACAGCGCGGCTGGGGCAGGGCTGGGTGCGGCGTGGGGGGATGCAGCAGCCGTGGGACCGGGGGGACGGAGAGCGGAGCGCGGCGGCTGCTGCTGCTGCTGTGGGAAAGCGCTTCGCAAAGTCTCCGGGCGAAGCGCTCTCTCCTCCGGTAGCCGGCGGGGAGCGGGGGCACCCGGGGCTGCGGCCGGGCGGCGGGAGGGG
>VXBL01005890.1:26717-65082 GCA_013400195.1 Aramus guarauna
CGCTCACACACACACACACCCCATTGATCAATATTTGGCTGTCTTGCTGCAACTTGCTGCAGTCTTTTAAAGGAGTAGTAGAGAGAGAGGGAGAGAGAAAGGGAAACTGACAGGAAGGGGTAAGGAGCTACACATGTCACATGTGCTTTCTAAGACGGCCAGGAGCATCTGCAGGCTGGATCTGGTGGAGGATGCTGCGGCAGGTGATACACAGAGGGCTCCAGTCGTTTTTCTACAAGCTGGGCTTATTCGTGAGCAGGCATCCGGTGTTTTTCCTCACTGTGCCCGCAGTCCTGACCATCATCTTCGGCTTCAGCCTGCTCAACCGCTTCCAGCCTGACACTGACCTGGAGAGCCTGGTAGCCCCCAGCCACAGCCTGGCCAAGATCGAGAGGAGCTTAGCCAGCAGCCTTTTCTCCCTCGATCAATCTAAAAGCCAGCTGTATTCGGACTTGCACACCCCGGGGAGGTATGGCAGGGTGATTCTCCTCTCCAAACCCGGAGGCAATATTTTGCATCAGGCTGATGTGATCCTGCAGATCCACCGAGCCGTGCTGGAAATGAAGGTGAACTACAAAGGCTATAATTATACTTTTTCCCATCTGTGTGTGTTGAGAAATCAGGATAAGAAATGCGTGCTGGATGATATTATTTCAGTGCTAGAGGATCTGAGGCAGGCTGCCCTCTCCAATAAGACAACAGCCAGGGTGCAAGTGAGCTATCCCAACACTAAATTAAAGGTATGCTCTTACTGCATGCTTTTGCCAATTAAAGAGGCAGCACTTCATTTCTTGTCCTAAACAGCAAAGAGAAATATAATCATATCTATCTCTCTATATCTGTATGTGTGTGATCTGGGCTTTCCTCGGGAAGCAGCTGAAGCCGGTGCCTTGCTATTGTTCTGTACGAGAAGGGAGGGTGGGGGGGACTGTACGCTAACGCACCCGGAGAAGCGGGGAGTGGAGAACAGCCTCGGGACCGGGAGACCTTGCAATGCCGTGAAGGGTTAATACGTCAGGGAGAAGGGACAGGAGGTCGGTGGGGGATTGAGAGCCGGGGTTTCACCCTCACCTTTTCCAGCCCCGCTGCCATGGTGGGATAATTTATCTTTAATACGACCAGAAAAGGCTTTCCTCAAATGCACGGCGAGCTCCTGTATCTCCCTGCCTCTGCGAGTGCCCTAAGAGCAGCAGGAGGTTTGGGCCAGAAGTGATTTCAGGTGTCCTGCCTTCTTTTTCTTTACCTGCATGCAAAGAAGGGGAAGGCAGGTGGAATTTTTTCTCTTGGTGTGAAAATAATTAACTCTGCTGCTGATGGATGGGCTGGAGTTTTGGGACGGATCCCATCATCTAGAGGCTTCCAGCAAAGGCGAAACAAGGTAAAAGGTGAAAGAAGTTTCAGTCTTTCCAATTAAAAGAATAAACAATTCGGCATAAATGATCTCAGGGATTTTTCCCTGGCACACAACCACCCGTCTGCTTTCCCTCTCATCTGAAGCAATCCAGTTCACCAGGACTAACCTGCTATGAGCAAATAAGGTGCAAAGTTTGCGGGTGGCTGCTGAAAGAAGTTTCCGCACATTACAGTAAATCTGCATGCTCCCCCAGGCATTGCGCCAGAGGCAGGGTTTATTTAACAGAGTGTAACGAACTCCCAAGCACACTAGTTACTCATGGCTCTGGTCACAGGGAGGTGGATATGGTCCTTCTTGTAAACCAGAGATGCTTTTTGGGGTTGAGATGCTCAGGGATAAGTGAAGTAGTGCTCTTGCAAGTACTGGCCAGATCCTGAAGTTATCGTTTGTTTCTTAATGTTCATTTACCAGGAAAAAAAGTAAAGCCAGTGCCTGCCCCAAAAACTGAAGCAGAGACATAGATTGATTTTATTGGTCTTTTTGCTTCAGTAAAAGGACCAGGTGGGACAGCTGGGATTTGGTCCCGTTGCTCTGGATGGTGTGGTAATAGCTGGGTGCAGAGTTGTGGCTGGCTGAGTTGAGCGTGGAAATGAAAAGGTGTCCTTGCTGTTGCCAGAAAGTCCCGAGTACGAGTGCTCAGAAACACAAGTTATTCTGCATTAAATATCCCTGGACAAATTTTATCTTTTAGTTTGCTGTGAAGACAATCCTACTATTGCAGAATTAAAGTGCTGTTTTTTCATTTCACTTATTTTTAAATTTAAGATTAAACTAGTTCAGTGGAGAACACTGATAATCTAGACTAACATAATTATAAACCAGTTTTACATGGGAATAGTCATTGTAGTCTCTCAATCCAGATTAATTTTCCTGGGTAGAAAAACCTTACTTGAGAGTGGCAAAACTAGGATGGGGTCACTTGCAATGTGGTTTTTTACTAGGAGAGTGCCTACAGATCCTTCTTTCTTAAAGATAAAACCAAAGGAAAAAAATAATCTGGTCTGGATTAGAGATTTATAGGAATAAGCAATCGGTAGATAATTCACACAGAGCAAGATTTTCCCAAAGCATTGATGCCTGGCTTTGAGCGCTGCTGAATACCAGCCCAGCACCTCCAATCTCCCAAGTAGTTGTTATGTATCATCTTCTGGATGAAGGAATAAATGCCCTTAAGTAGCTGGGTTTAAAGTTGGACAGAGCAGGCAGCTTCCTACCCACTTCTTAGTGAAGTGAAGTAAAGCCACCAAAATCTGTGACTGCACTTTAGAGAAAACCTAATGATTACAACCCATTTCTGTGGAAAAGGAAAGTCCCTGGTGTTACTGAGAAAGAGAATCACACTTTGCCACAGTTTTTCTGATATGGTAAAAACTCTGTTGTGGGACCGCTGTCAGCCCTGAACCTGGACTGGCCTTCAGCTATGGCGTGTCCTCAGAGACTCACCTTCTCTGGTCTCTTTGGCTCCAGCTGCCTGGAGTAAATTATTTGTAAAGACTAATTCACTATGTGAGCCCCCTCTCTGTCATCTCTGTTGTCCCATCTACCAAGCTACAGGGTTCAGAAGTTGTGGGTAAACATGTCTTGCTCTCCTTCAAGCCATGGCCAAAATATTGATTTAATCTAGGCTCACAGGCTGTTTATTGACCTCTCTCTCTCTGCACTTCTGAGCAAAGACTGTAGAAACCCAGGGCTGTGTTGCGTGTTTTGGGGCATCTAGATGTGTTTAACCAGAAATACCTCAGTTGCTGCACCCACTAGGGTAGATCAGTCCCTGGATGGTCAGCAAAGGGAACAACCCCTGTGGCTGTAGCTGTGAGGTTTTTTATTTCTTTTTACCTGAGTCGTGACATGAAGGAGCAGTTGTAGCTAGACCTCATGGGAATGCAAACGAGAGAGTGCAATCTGGCTTCCCTTATTCAGCATGTACCAGTGTTCATCACACTCACCGGTTCATGTCCTTGGGCGCTTTCTCAGCTAAACTTTCCTGCACTGTAAGGACCCACTAGGATCTTCTAGGGTTGCCTCATTTTCTCAAAAGACACATTGCTTGGTTAATACTGGTAGATTTTGCTCTGTCTTCTTCTTTTAATAACGGTCTCAGATTGAATAAAATTCTTCTAAGAACAATATAGTGGGTTTACAAACCATGAAGGTGTTCCAGATGTGTTTAGTCTGCAGCTGACATAGGTCAAGTGTCAACCTTTTCTGATTTGGGAACCACAGTGACAATGCTGCGCTGTTCCCACCACTCTCCTGCTCCATCTGGGAGCTGCAAAAATGTCTTGCAGTTTTTTCTTTCCTCCAAGTCTTGTGAGCAGCTCTCACTTTTTCCCTCTTCTGGTCTTCTGTTGGAACCCAGATTGGTTTGATTTGCTCAGGTGTGCTCTTACCAGGTCTTTCACGGGACCTTTGTACGAGCTGTACAAGCTGGTTTCAGCAAACTACTCTGGGTTTGAAATAGCTGTTATTGGGCTGCAAAATCTAATGAAACTGCTTGGCTTTTCCTAAGAGAATCTGGCTGTGAAGGGTACCAATTGTTTAATCATTACTTGCTCTATTGCTGGAAAAGCTTATAGCCTTGAATACATCTATCTTCACTGCCCCTCTGTAAGTTGGGAAGTCTTGGTCTCTCCACTCGCCGGAGGAGGAGCAGAGAGATGACACTTACATCCAGAGTGCAGACTGCAGTGTGGTTTCAAATGCCTGAGATGGGATTAAAATCCACTCTGGCAACACAGGGGTCACTGTAGGCTAGTTTAGTCTTCTGAAAGGCGAGGTGAACCAGGCTGTACGAAAATGCCTGCTCCCGTGGCTTTGGGGACACTCTCTAGCCCGTTCACAGTTATTGCTATGCTATGCTGCAGTCTGCAGCCCAGCCAGAAGAGTGACTTGCCCAAGGTCATGCAGATAGACCGTGGCAGAGCAGGAAAACAACGCTGAATGTATGAAGTCTTGATGAAGACTTTTGAGATATGCCCTGGAGCAAGATTGCTCGTGCTTTCCCCAGCACAGGACAAAAGAAAAAAAAAGAAAAAAAGGCAATGTTCCTGTGCTTGGGGTCTGGATTGTGCCCTAACCACATAGACTGGGCAAGTCTATACACTAAGAACTGACCCTCAGACATCAAATCATTAATTTGTAAGTTTTAACAAATCCCAGTATCATTTTTTATTGATTAAGACTTCCAGGACAGTGTCTAGGCATGGCTTGGGAGTGAGCGTGGGAAGGGGTCCATTCCCGGTTGGTATATCTACTCCATTCTGGGGATAACAGTGTGAATCTGCTTCGGTATGTCGTGCCTCTGCTCCCAGGGCCAGAGCATGGTCCGAGGCACATTTTATTTGTTGTTATGGACAGCCTTATTGATTACATGGGGATTACTTCTTGTGTACTGTCAGATAGGAGGAAGGAGATTTGTTTATGACCCTGATTTGCCAATAACCCCAGAAAATTTGCTGTCCTTATCAGCAAAAAAAAAGAAAAGAAAAATCACTATAAAGAATGAGAATGATTGCGGACCACAGTTCCTATCCAGAAGAAAAAAAAAAAAAGTGTAAGCATTTTTTCAGGTATTTCACCTTTACTGTTTCTTCTCATGTTTATTTGCTAGTTTGAGAAAACATAATAACTTAGAACTTATGTCTCTGAGATCAGAGCAAATATGAGAACTGCTGGTTAAAAGGAGCCTTTGTAAGCAGATTGGTTTTTTTGTAATACCACCTTCAATTAATTAAGTATCAGTCATTTATGAACACTAAGCTAAACAGCAGCCAATAAAACAGACATCTCTATTACCACATTTGTGATAAACACATCAGCTAGATATTGAATCCTTTATTGCTTAAGTAGAAAAAGTTACTTGCATTCACTTAGCATCTTAAAACCTGTAATTGCAGACTTGCTACTGGCCAGATTCTCAATTTTTCTCACGCTGGCAGCTGTACTTTTAAATAAGCCTTGCTCCGTTTGCATTTGTGGAGTCTTTCCCACTGCTCTAAGATTAATTCCTCTTTACATGACCCTGAGGCACTGACCACCTCCATCGGACAGAGAGGCAATAAAACCAGAGCACACCTACATCAGAGTAAGCATCTGCATATCAATAATATCCACAAACTATTTATTCCTTCAGTAAAGTTGGTTCAAGTATAAGATTACTCTGACTCCAAGGACCAGATGGTTCCTCAGAGGCAATGTAGCTCTGTATCCATTTGTGATACCACCTGTCCCAATCCAAGCCTGTGGCTCAGGATGTGTTCTGTAGCTGGCAAAAGTTGCTAAGTCAAAACAAAATAATAAAACATGAGCAGGAAGATGATCAGAAGAGGAAGGCTGGAGGCTGCAGATAGTTTTCATCTCCACCTCTTGGATCAAGACAGGATTGGGCAGGCTGAGCTCAGAGTAGCTGCTCAGTAGCATGAAAGTAAGTTGGTAATGTCTGAAGGCAAGTAGACTCTTCTGGCTCACTGGTTGGGAAAACTTATTTGGAAAAAAGAAAAAAAAAGAAAAAAAAACCCACTGTCTTGTTGTGCCAACTGTGTTTCCACACTGCCTGGCAGGACTAGGCAGGGCTCCTCAACCACCTCGCCTGGAGGGGCTGGTGGAGCTGGTGTCTGCAGCGGGTTAGCTGTACCCTTACCGGGAGATGTCCCTGCAGCTATCAGGTCTTGAGGACTTGATCAGACAGCCTGCCTGCTCCTTGTGGGTAAGAAATGAAGCATTTCCTTGTATTTTAGGAAAATTCTCCACTCCTTCCTCTGCTTAGTACATTAGGAACAGTCTCTTTCTTAGCTCTGCTAGACAGGTGTTAAGACAACCCGCTTGCCTAAAAGGGAGGCTAGACTATGAGCCCTGACTGCACCAAGGACATGAAACCAGGTTAAGTTGTACCAGGATGAGCTGTCCCAACACAAACAGGCAGCAGAAAGGCAGCAGAAACCTATCAAAGAAGGATGGAGTTTAGGGTGCTCTTTTTGCATTGCCGTTCTTCAGTTATGAACTTGACTTTCTTTCTCAGTCTCTGGGGTAAATTCCACCTTCACCCCACCAGGGCTGTAGACAACAGGTTTGCTGGGTGTGGAGCTTCCTTCCCATCAAGCAGCTGAGAGCATTGGCCACAGCAAAGGCGGCAAAGAAAATATTCTCCACTGACCTCTCAGATGACCTTGTTCAGCACAGCAAGACCTTTCCTTCCCAGCGATTCCACTCTCCAGTTTTGTCCACAGACATGGCCTTTTATGCAGTGCCAGGCCTTCTGGAGACCTTGCTGTGACACGAATAATAATGGAGAAGCAGTTGGAAGGTGGGTTGGGTAGAGAGCAAATGTAGATGCAATTGCAAGTCCCTTCAGTTAGTAACGACTGCTCGTCACTGTGGACCTGGGATGGTTGTCAACCACTTGCCAAAGGTAGAAAGTCCAGTAGCACTTTGCCATCTTCCTACAATAGCTACTCCTCTGAATTTATAACAGATGTGTATTCTTCCTAGCTGTAACAAGAATTAAAACAAATTCAGATACCACCATGCTAGCAAGGTGAGAGAATACGATTGATGAGCGTTAGTAAAGATCTGTCATCTTCCCAGCCAGAGAAAGGTGCTTTAATAGAGAGGAAATCCTTAAATCAACATTAACTGATTAAATATATGTTCTGTGGTAGAAGTGGGAGGAACTTTGTAAGGAGAAAATTAGATTAATAAATATGTCAAAAAAAGTTCTTAAATTATTTAATGTCCTTTATGTATATGTGGGTATGCATATTACATACAAATCTTTCTCAGTAAACAATGATGTAGGTAAGGTTGTACAGGACATTTTGAAAATAATAATCCGAGAACAAAACCTGTATTAAACCTTTTCAGCCATTAAGAGATAAAAGAGCCCTATGCAGAGCTCTGCACAGTTATTATTGCAGAAGTCATGGTGAAGAAACCTGCTGACTGGTTTTCTGAGAAGAGTGATTTGAGTTATTAAAATCATGATCTTGCATTTCTACAGAAAGCCTTTAATTTATGCAAACCACACATCCATTGCACACTCCTAGTGCAAACAGTGAGACATGCTGTGCGTGGCTGGGACTTGAGCTGAAAAGCAGCTTTAAATACAGATGAAACAAAGTTTTCAACAACGTAGGAAAGCAGGTGCTGTGTGTGGTGGAAAAGAGAGGGGAAAACAGCAAGAGGCAGAAAGGGCAAGCAAGTCTTTTATACCTCTGTTGCTCACTATTTGAGTCCCGTTCTCTGTTTTCCTACCTACTAAGGCGCAAGATGCTTATGTGGATAGTAGATAGTAAAGGAAGTTCTTGGTAGTGGGGCTGTGAAGCGTCCTACAAAGGGAGAGAGCAGTGACAAGAGCCCCTGAGAATTGCAGAGGTGAGCAGGTGCAGTGGCACGTGGCATTGCCCGAGCCCTGGATTCACTGGGTGTGAACTGGCTTCACTTTTACACTGGTTCAGCCATTTGGAAGCAGGAGCTTTGGGTGAAGTGCTTGGAGATCGTTGATGATCACTAGTAAGTGTGATCTGATGGCAGCAGGAGGATTTCCAGCTAAAAAGAATTACTGTGGAACCGGTTTGAGGGCAAAGGGAATAATTTGTTGGTGGGCAACTCCGGTATGGCAGATTTTTCTGCAGCTTTTTTTTTCTCCATAACCCCACTCACATGTTGGTGGGTAATTCCCACATGATGGCATGCCAGTCCTGCATGCCCAGCAGCACCTCTACGAGACATTGGACAGCCCTCCCACAGCCCTGAGTCAGACAGATCAGTTTTTCTCCGTGGTTCTGCATTCTGGCATCAGTCGTGCCCTCCCCCAGTCCACGCTTGCTAGCAAACTGGTACTGCAGGTGCTGAGGGGATGGCAGGTTGTGAGACCGGCACGTCACTACCTGGCTAATAGTGCAGAAAGGTTTTGGTCTGATAATGATCTGTAACGAAGATGGAAAAAGTCAGTTGGCACCACAGGTGTATAATGGTTCCTCAGTACATAAGACAGGAAATGTTTCGGCATCTCCTGGAATAATTCTTCTTAAAAAATACCAGTTGCACAAGCCCTAGAGCCTGCTTGTCTGCATATGAGAAGGCAAAGGGCAGTCTTGCCTACCTGTCCCATGCCTTTGAAGGCAATGACACATTGCAGAGACTTTAAGTGCAATGCAGCCCACCTACCTAGGGGATGCAATTTGGGATTAAAGATCGAGCTCCTAATGGGCCAGTCTGCCACAATTAATTTCCTTGTGCAGCGGTGGGAGGCCTGGGAGATGCCATTGAATAGCTCCACAGGGAAGCCCAAACACCTAACGTGTATCATCTCACAATATATAGGGAACATAAACAACACCTGTAGGACCAGTTTGGTGGGCACCTAAAATTTGTGCCCAAGTTAGGTACCTAAGCAAGACAGAAAAGTTGTGTTTCTGTAAGACAGGGTTTCGCTTTTCTTGCATAATTGTTTCCACCAGCATTATGAAAGTGTTGTCAGTCTGACGGGGATGTGTTATTCTCACCACACACGTGGTGTATTTTTGCACATGTATCAACAGCTTCGTAAAGGCTGCTACGATTCAGAAGTGGCCATGGAGCGTTTTGCTGCCTCTGTGCTAAATATCTAATTTACCTGGGCTAAATCACACATTGCCTGTGCTGCCTGTAGGACAGACCCATAGAATTTCAGCTGAATCCTTTTCTGTTAGAAGTTACAGTACTTTTGAAATCAAAAGTATCTGTGAAACAGTGTCTATGCTGCCCTTAATTTTGTCTTGAAGGAAGAAAAGAGAATTGCAGGTTCTCATAGTTTCGTTTTGGTGTATCCCCATTAAAATTCTTTTCTCTTTTCTTTTTTTCTTTTCTTTTCTTTTCTTTTCTTTTCTTTTCTTTTCTTTTCTTTTCTTTTCTTTTCTTTTCTTTTCTTTTCTTTTCTTTTCTTTTCTTTTCTTTTCTTCTCTTCTCTTCTCTTCTCTTCTCTTCTCTTTTCTTCTCTTTTCTTCTCTTTTCTTCTCTTTTCGTGTTGAAATGATTCTTTCAAATTGTTCTTTCAAATTTCCTTCCAAAATATTTTGCTCTTACATTATACTGCAGATTAGAAAATAAAGGGGAAAAAAAAAAAGCTACTTTAAAAGGAAATGTTTTCCCATGTTCAAACTTTGGGGAAGGAGAGGTCACTTGCATTTGAAAATCACAGAGAAATGTAGTCCCCCCATCAGCTCTGCCTAGCAGGATCCCTGCGTGGCTGAGGTCACAGCCCAGTCCCCACGGATATGAATGTACCCCCCAACGGGGTGCTTTGCTCTTTTAATGCCATTTTTCACTGGAGACCGAGGCAGTGTATTGATGGGCCAAGTGAACCTTGATTCTAGTTTCCAGAGCAGGTTTAGTTTGTAAGACAATTTGTAGTTCATTAAGAAGAAAGATGCTGTTAGCAGTACTTCACTATGAAATACAATCTCTTGTTTGATGGGGCCTGTGACTTAAATATAAATCACCCTTTTCCTAACCATTTTCCAGGATGGTTTCTTAGAGTAGATTTTGATTCATTAACTAAATACATTAACAAATTCAGTGCTGAGCAGACGCAACATGGAAATATTTATGTGAAATTTTCTCCTTGAGATCCACACTTCACTTTGCTCATGATCTTGACTCCTGTCCTACTGAGTGAGGTTTTATTCACAGATAAGTATGAAACACCCTCCAACAGAAACTGCAGCGCATAGACTTTTGGATCCAGATAACAAACCCACTTCTCTTCAGGAGTGGCTGGCAAGTGTGGTAATAAATGCTCTACCAGGTTTTTTTTCTTCATTAACTAACAGTAATTTTCCTGTCCATAACTGATTTTGTATCTGCATGTAAAAAACATTGGTTACCCAGTTGATGCACAACAGATTTATCACTGCAAATTGCATAGAAAGTTGGGACATCAGCAAAGAAACAGGAACATTTCTGAATATTTACAGATGTCTCTCCAAACCTTTCTTTCCCCAGGCTTCAAGATTAGTACAAGTATTAGGCTTTAGGTATACACCCAAAAATAAATTTCACAAGCTTGACAAGCTTAAGAGCTCCCCTGGTCTCATAAGGTATTTCATGATTTTTCATTTCTAAGAAGAATTTAATTTTAAAGAAATGTTTTTGTTTTTTTCTCCTAAAAGAAAAACTCTTGTATCCTTACAATTTTTACTGCCTTCTTGCCTCTAGTATAAGATTTTGGAGGTGGGAGAAAGAGGAGGACATCCTTGAAGGGAAAAAAAAAAAAGTGTTATATAAATGCCAAATAATGTAATTACGTATGTTCAGTGATCTTTTCATCAGAATATTCACCTCAAAAGCAAAGTTAAAGCAGAACATTTGTCACTATTTAACAGATCTGAAAAATGCTCCTTTAGGAATGATTCTGATACTTTTTTTTGTGGAAAACCCAATTACTCTTTGAGGTAGCAAAAATGACAAGGAAAAATAAAGACAAAATAGGACATTTTTTCACTTCCTTTAGAGCGGCTAAATAAAAGATGACCGGGATACAGAATAGGCCAGAATGAAACTCAAAGAAACTCAAACGCATCCTGAAATGACAGGACCAGTTTGAACAGGGTCTTTCCTATAGCGTCTTCAATGAGGATACAGTGGACAGAAAGGACAACATTCCAGATGCTGCTTTGTGAAGGAGCAGTTTGGGGTGTTAGATGGCGATTTTGGTGCAGGACTGTGTGTTCAAGAATTCATATTCTGCTGCAACTCAGATCTTCCTCTCCCTTACATCGATTTTCCCATCATAAAGGAGTGCTGTGGTGCAGCTAGAGAAATTCAGTCAAAGAACTGTTGGAGTTTTATGAGCAATCTCATGCCTCCTCCATCTAACATCAAGAGGTCAAAGACATAAAAGGTTTATAAGGTCAGTCTAGCCCATTCCCTGGCTTGTGCAGGATTATGAGGAAATCCTAATAGAAAAATTAATTCAGATTGACTTGGATGGGAAATCAGTCATGTGGGTTGGAAACTGGCTGAAAGATTGTAAACGAAGAATCATGATAAATGGTAATGTAACAAGTTTATGGAAGGTATCTTGCAGGGTATCTGGAGAATTTGTGTTAGGTCTAGTCTCATCTAACATCTCTATTAATTATCGGGAAGTGGAATTGAATTGCACAGGAATGAAATTCACAGATAATATTAAACAAGGAGGAGCTGTCAGCAGCAGCTGAGTCAGAGAATTTGCACAGACAGAACCAGAGGAGTTAGAAACCCAAACAGAAAATAAAACAATTTTCTGAAGAGTTTCGGTTGCATTCTGGTCTCTAAAGGGTGACCTAGGGTCCTCCCTTGAAACAGATTCCTGTAAGCTGGATTTTGCAAATGTCAAATTGAAGATGCAATGCTTAAATGATGGGGCCGAGGTCAAAGACAAAGTTGATATTAAAGTTGGGATTTTGCAACCTCCACAGACAAGGCACTTAGTTTTACTTCTGACTTTGACATTGCTTTGCAAGTATGGACATTTCACTAGTCGGTGTTGTCCTTCATCCTTTACCTTCTGGCAGATCAAGTTCTGCAGGACAAAGACATCTCCATATGTTCAGTCTGAATGGTGCTTTGGAGGCTGTAGATGATGTGTTAAATAATCAGTGAAGCCTTGCTAGACTGTTGCTTTGCCTTGGTCTTTTTGTTATCTTTCTAGAATGAAATTAGTCTTCTTCTGGAGTTTTGTGCTGACTGTGTGGATTTTGGATGGTCCAATCTTGAAGTTGTTTTGCCATGTTGTGCATCACCTGATTGTTCCCCAGCATTTCAAATTTAAATAGCCTCATACCCCTAATGTCACAAATTGGGTCCATTTTGTCCCTGTTGAATTTTGTCATTCATTAATTATATTCTGGTTGTGCCAGGGAAAAATTCTCATAGCAGGCAGTTTTAAAACTCAATTGAGCAGGACAGTTAAAAAATATTCAGCTGGATCATTTCTACTGCTTTTTGTCCAACTTGAGTGTGATTGCAGACCAAGCGTCTAGGAACAGGTTGGTGATGTTTGTTAAATGAATTGTGGAGTTAGGCCGATTCTTCTCCTCTTCCTGACAAATGTCCACAATATTAGGCCATTTTCTGCAGCAGATGGCATCTGGTCCGGTCTGCAGAGTCAGGCCGTGACCCTGCCCCGCCACTGAGGGTCCATGAGGTAGCAGTTTGTGGATGCTTATAGAGAGTCATGAGGGATGGGATACATTTCTTCTAATTTGACTCCTTCTTGTTTGGCATCTAATCTAAACTGGGCTCAGTGTTCAATCAGAGAAGAGAAGGGTGAATCTCCAGAAGCAATGCTTTCACTTTTTCTAAACAACTACATTAGGTAAGGATAATTCACCCTTGAGAGACATCATGGACCAGAGAAAGAATTATGCATTTACCTTTCAGTTGGTTAAAATTAGGTGAGCTGAATCCCACCATATTTTAATTTCTGTTGTGGTTTAACCCCAGCTGGCAGCTAAGCACCGCGCAGCCACTTGCTCGCTCCCGTGTGATGGGATGGAGGAGAGAATCAGAAGGGTGGAAGTGAGAAAACTTGTGGGCTGAGATAAAGACAGTTTAATAGGCAAAGCAAAAGCTGTGCACACAAGCAAAGCAAAGCAAGGAATTCATTCCCCACTTCGCATCAGCAGGCAGGTGTTCAGCCATCTCCAGGAAAGCAGGGCTCCATCACATGCAATGGTTACTTGGGAAGACAAACACCATCACTCCGAATGCCACCACCCCCACTGCCCCTCATCCTTCCTCTTCCCCAAGTCCCCTATAAATTGAGCATGATGTCATATGGTATGGAATATCCCTTTGGTCAGTTGGGGTCAGCTGTCCCGGCTGAGTCCCCTCCCATCTTCTCTTGCACCCCCAGCCATCCCTCTGGTGGGGTGGGGTGAGAAGCAGAAAAGGCCTTGGCTCTGTGTAAGCACTGCTCAGCAACAACAAAAACCACTTCTGTATAACATAGACATCTCTATATTATCAACACCATTTCCAGCACAAATTCAAAACACAGCCCCATACTAGCTACTACGAAGAAAATTAACTCTGTCTCAGCTGAAACCAGGACAATTTCAAATAATAAAAAAAAATCCGTGAAGTTTTCATAAACATGGGATTATGGTAAATTTTAAGATCTTTATAGCAAAGATTTATGTCAGGTGAAGTGCTTCTGAATGACATAGAATATAATCTGCATTTGCACTGACATGAGAAAAAACGTCCCAGAATAATTTCATGGGGAAAATCAAGTCTTCTTCTCAAGCCCATTGCAGCTTTGCCTCACACCAAATCTGACAGGGTTTTGAAAAACTCTTTTTGAAATTAGTATTAGATAGTTGCAAAAGAACTAAAATACATTAATCTGAATAAGGAATTAGCTTCCACTGAAGGAACCAGAATTAAATGCCATCCTCCTGCAAAATAGATTGCCAGATATTGGCAGTTTATTGCAGCAGGGAGACTGAGATTTTGCAGAGTACTCAGAAGACAAATGCTGAGGTTCTATCATCTGGAAATGCTTTACTGTCCAATTACTCTTTGGCTTACTTTATCAGAATTTTTCCCTAAATATTTTTTTGTTTGAAATCCAAAGGTGGTTAGATACTACAAGATCCCAACATCCTGAGCACTTTTGCTTTAAAATTAAAGGCCCATTCCTTCCTGTTCTGCCAGAAATAAAACCTTTCTAAATACGTTATGCTAGTATAAATTGAAAAATCACTTTGCACTCCAGAGGACTTTGAAAGTGCTTTTTTAAAAACATATATTACATTAAAGTAACTGTAAAATGCCTATTTGAAGAAAAATGTTTTGATGTCTTGTAGGGAAAGATCTCAGGTATAAGTTGAAAAGGTTGTGGTTGTTGTTGTTATTATTACTATTTACAGTGAATATACTACATTTCTTTAGAAGTGCTTATACACAGTAACTAAATATTCCTCTTGCTATCGTGAACTCATTCTTAACAATAGCACTACATTAACATGTACATCTAGGAACCCATATAACCTAACTTTAAGCATTTAATGAAGGTACTTAAATTAGGGTTTGGAACATTGTAGGGTTTAGGAAGCCTAAAAACACTAAGAATGAGATTCAGTCCATTTAAGATCAAAATTGCCCTCTGGAGGTGTCCTGTATTTCTCTTCTCCTTGAGCAGGCAGCCTCGTAATCGTGTCATTTCTAACCTGGCAGGTTTGGTTAGGCAGCTTGAATAAATTCTGACTTTTCATGTTTTGAGTCGTGTTCTGGCTGAAAAGGCACATCCAAATCAGAAACTCTGCTTGAAGTCAATAGCTGCTGTGTACTCGCACGAAGGGACAAATACTCAGCCGTGAAATACAGCCACCCTGAGGATGAAGCTGTTCAGGTGTTGCAGAACTGACACCACCACCAGACTATGGGGTTTGAGCGCAGGAATTAAAGAAACCCTGAGCCAGCTGGCAGCAGGGAGGGAATTCAATCTTTTTATTATTATTATTTTTCTTTTTTTCCTTCCCACTGAGTTTGCATAAACCTGGATTAGTTCTCCAGTCCAGTTCACCACATGCTACACGAACTGTCCCTCTCAGGCTTGGTGGGGAGGAGATGCAGGTTCAGGAAGCAGAGGGAAGGGACCCCTCCTTTGGTGGCATCACCAGTTCATAGTGCGAAATACAGCGGCTAAGGAAACTCCAGCATCAGACTGGAAGATCTCTGGAGCATGGGTAGCTTCTCTAGCTGTGCCTTTGCACAGCACCTTGTACAGAAAAGTCCTGGGCCATGCCAGAACCTCACTAGTGACCGGAGATTATGGTCTGAACTGAGACTTCAGCATCTGCTGTACCTCATGTGAGTCTTCCCAGGCCTCAGCAGCGCAAAGGCTGCATCAAGATGAATTTCTCCCAGCATGTGGAGCTTGATCAGCAGCAGTTGTTAGCAACTCCTGCAATCTCTAGATGAAGGTTTTGGGCTGATGTAAAATTTTCAGGTTGTTGCACGCTTTGTTTCACACTTGTTTATCATTCCAAATGTGCTCTGTGCCGTCTGAGACAGCATGAGACACCTTCTCCCACAAAGTATGGCTGAAATAACAAGGAAAAGCTAGCCCTGAGAATATCAGCAAACTTCCAGTGGGAGAGCTCTCCACTGATGGGAGGCAACGAGAAGCCCAAAGTGAAGATGATACCATGAGCTTTACTTTTTGACTGGAATAAGAATTAAAGAAAACATGTTAGAGAATCACACATGGCAGCTCCTTCCTCTCTATGGGCTACTAAGGAAGTAAGATTTTATCATGAAGGGCACGTGTTACAAGACGATCTTGAGACAGATTTTACAAATATAAAAAATACTTGCTGTTGTTGATATGTGGGGGTGAAAAATCTCTTTGAACACACTGAATTCAAAAGTACCTTGGGTGGGAGTCCGCTATCTCATATGCAGATCCAGAACCCCAGCTTCTGTTATATTTTGATGCATAAATACAGGCATACTTAAATGTCTCATTCCCAATCCCCCTTTCCAGATTCTAGTCCAACATTATGGGGAAAAAAAAAAAGGAAAAACATCTGAAACTAGACATTTTTTTGGCTCTCTCCAGATAACAAATGGCCAAACTCATTAAAAACCAGTGTGTGCTGGAGAGAAGTGGGGGATGCTTCAGGGTAGAGAAATTGCTTCACAATGCCAAACTTCAGATTAAAAAAAAAAAAAGAAGCAAAACTGATTAATTATCTCCTAAAAAGGAGGAATTTTCAACTGGAAGTGTTAAGTTTCTTCTTGTATCTATCTGCTTTGCACAGTGCTTTGTTGTATCTTATTGAGCACCATGAGAGTGGAAGCTCCTGATAGGACTTGGGTGAGAGCACAGCAGCACCTTGCATGCAAAGGCTAGGCTTAGTTAAGCCTGCAAACAGCTTAGCTGGAAATTAACCTCAAAACCACACTAGCCCCAAAATCTTGCCACATCACGCTTGGCTCTGTCTGTTTCTCAGCTATTTCTTTTCTTCTTGCCTTTGATAAAACATTATCGCAGCGTTTCAGTACTTTGGTTGCCGGTCCCCAGAGAAACCAGGAAGAGCAGAGACAAGAGAAAATTAAAGAGATATTTGCCAACATAAAACATAATTTATAAAGAAAAAAGTACCCTTTTCTGTGTCGTAATTGAAACTTCAGATAGTAAGAGCCTGAACGATTCCTGTGGATCTGCTTCACTCCTCACTTTTTATTCTCTGCTGTTTATTTTTTAACATTTCCTTTAGATGGAGTAATAAAACCAGGCAAATCCAATTCCTTTTGCTTCCTGGCAGGTTTTCTTCCTATTTCTTGTGTGTATTGGACATCAAGGGGTGTAGGGAAGACAATTAGAAAAGGTACACAGTGGGTTGCACACAAAGCAAGAGGGTCTACAAACCTGTCAGTGAAAATGTGTGACCCTTTTTTAGGAATTCCTTTCAGGGACAATTATTGGGTCCCATTCTCGTCTATTCAAAATCATTCAGCTTGGGCATATGAAGTGTGTGGCGAAGTTTTGCAAACAGGTTTGTGCCTTTTTGCTTTTGTTGATAAGGAAAGATGACAAGAAAGGAGGTTTTCTTGACTTTTAGTCTTTTCTGCTTTCTTTCTTTCTTTTTTTTTTTTTTTTTTTTTTTTTTTTACTTTAAGAATTAGGTTCTTGTTTCGCCTATAACTCCATGGACTTCAAGAAAACTTTAAGATTAGAAGTTCATAAGAGACAGAAAACATTTTGGTAGAATACTGTCCTGTTTACTCCTATTTAGAGAAATCAATGACCTTCTTCAGATAGTAAAATTCTCTTGGATTTCACTGGGGCACAAGATAGCTTTAATTCATTAATCTTGCTTATACTTTATTGCCAATTTCCTTCAAATCCCTGCATTAGGAAGAAGTATTTCTTTGTTAAAAAATTAACAGTTGCATTCTTTCTCCCCCTTCCCAGCAGCTCATTTCACTTTTTTGTTTGTTAAAGAGCTGGAAAATCCACAGCAACTATGCGACTTTAAAAAACGTCTTCCAGCCATGTTATGGAAGACTCTATCTTGGTATGTCATGCTTTAGAAATGCACAGAGACTGAAAATTGGGCTAGATTGACCACTGGCCTGCACTGAAAAAGCATTTCTTGTCTTCTTACTCTCTTTGTAATTTTCTTCCTTTGCTTTGAATATTTTTAACATTGAGGTTAATCTGTAGATGAATTCATGGAGTATTCCTCAATATAAAGTTTGAAATAAAGCAATATCTATGCTATTGCTTGCTAGAGTTTGCCAAATATGAAAGACTGTGAAAGTGTTCACACACATGCATACATACGTGAGTGTGAGTGTTTAACTGTATATATCCAAACATTGGTGTTTTTATAAAATTATAAAATCATAGAATGGTTTGGGTAGGAAGGGACCTCAAAGATCATCTAGTTCCACCCCCGCTGCCATGGGCAGGGACACCCTCCACTAGACAAGGGTGTCCAAAGCCCCATCCAACCTGGCCTTGAACACTTCCAGGGATGGGGCACCCACAATCTTTCTGGGCAACCTGTGCCAGTGCCTTGCCACCCTCATAGAGAAGAATTTCTTCTTAATATCTAATCTAAATCTACCCTCTTTTAGTTTAAAGCCATTACCTCTTGTCCTATCACTCCATGCCCTTGTAAACAGTCCCTCTCCAGATTTCTTGTAGGCCCCTTTAAGTACAGGAAGGCTGCAACAAGGTGTCCTCAGAGTCTTCTTTTCTCCAAGCTGAACATTAGCAACTCTCTCAGCCTGTCTTCAGAGGAGAGGTGCTCCAGCCCTCTTATCACCTTCGTGGCCTCCTCTAGACTCGCTACATGTCTGTCCATGTCTGTCTTGTACTGGGGACCCCGGAGTTGGATGCAGTACTCCAGATGGGGTCACACAAGAGCGGAGTAGAGAGGAATAATCACCTCCCTTGACCTGCTGATCTTGCTTCTCTTGATGTGAACCAGGATACAGTTGTCTTTCTGGGCTGCAAGTACACACCACCAACTCATGTTGAGCTTCTCATCCGCCAACAACCCCAAGTCCTTCTCCTCAGGGCTGCTCTTGATTCATTCTCCACCCAGTATATATTTGTGCTTGGGATTGCCCTGACCCATGTGCAGGACNACACAAGAGCGGAGTAGAGAGGAATAATCACCTCCCTTGACCTGCTGATCTTGCTTCTCTTGATGTGAACCAGGATACAGTTGTCTTTCTGGGCTGCAAGTACACACCACCAACTCATGTTGAGCTTCTCATCCGCCAACAACCCCAAGTCCTTCTCCTCAGGGCTGCTCTTGATTCATTCTCCACCCAGTATATATTTGTGCTTGGGATTGCCCTGACCCATGTGCAGGACCTTGCACTTGACCTCGTTGAACTTCATGAGGTCTGCACAGGCCCATGTCTCCAGCCTGTCCAGTTCCCCTGGACATCATCCCATCCCTCCAGCATGTTGACTGCACCACACAGCTTGGTGTTGCCTATAAAGATGTCCCAAAACCAACCCTTGAGGAAAATCACTCGTTACTGGACAACATCACTCATCACTGGATTCTTTGTGAATGTTCCTTGAGGCACTGCTGTCTCCTTAGTGATTCATTCCTACATTTCTTCTGGCACAAAGAAAATCCTTTGGAATGAACACTAACTGTGCTAGGGAGAAAAACAGCTTTTTTTAATTACACTTGGGTATTCTTCATGGCTTAGCACCTGACAGAGGCTTAGATGTTTTCCCAGGTAACATATGTGGAGAATCACAACTGTACCACACAATATAGGAGCTTGGATTTCTCCTCCTAAAGCCATGTGGCACCTCCTTGCAAAAGTCATAAAGCAGGATCTGAATATATGCAAAATATGAATGTTGTCCTTCTTGGTGATGTGAAGAAGCATGGAGGTTCTGGGGTAGAAAAATAGTTTTTGAAGAAATTCCCACACCTCAGTGTAAAGGTCCTGGTTAGCTAAATCAACCTGCAGTGCTATGGAGCTGACCTGCAAACAGTGCAGGTGGGGGAACGCAGCCAAAATTCTCCAGTAATCAGGGCATGCTCCTATGCATCATGAGAGGAAGCCACTGACATGTAAACAAAGTCCCTGCTTCTCTCCAGACCAGAGATAGAGCTGGACTTGTTCATGCCACCCTGTCCCTCTTCCCTCGCTGCTCACCCTTTGCATGTTGACCTGTTACAGACCTCTGGGGAGACCCTCAGAGCTGGGGATGGTGTTTGAATCCTCCTGCGCTCTATGGGTCCCTACACACAGGTCTAGGGCAACACAGGATGGCCGTGCAGAGCTTGCAAACCAGATGCCTGGGAGCAGATAGATGCCATCAGGAAGAAATACCACATGTACTACCCAGCCCTGAAGTGTGACTTTTGGGCTAGAAATGCTTGAAATTTCCTATGCTTCTGTTGAGGTGGAGGATCAGTCTAGGGTAGCTAAACCCATAGCTCTGCTCGGTGCTGCCATGTGGTCTGGGTGCCTGTGGGGAGGTGGGAGGGAGGGAGGCTGGAGGGGGATGGGAACACGGTGAGAGCTGAAGCAGGGACTGCAGTGCAGGGCTGTGCTTGTCTGCTGCCACTGGCACGGCAGCACAGGGCATGGGAGACGCAGCTCTGCTCTTTGCAGGAGGATGTCAAAGCAACTTTGCTCCCACCTGTCTTCTGTCCTTTTTCTGGATGGTCAGGGTGCAATGAGAACTGCTGCTTCATTACCCCTCAGCCTGTGTTTGCTCCTTCCTGCCTCCCTCCACACCTCCAGTCTCTTTAGAGCACCCCACTCCCTATCCCCACTTTTGTTTTACAGTCACAACAAGCTCCGCTTCTTTTGCATCACTGACCACTTTCTTGCTACATAATTCCCCTCAGAAAGCACACTTCCCACTTGCTTTGTTTGTCCACAACCATCCCTCGGACAGGAACCTATTCATGGATGGGCAGGGGAAACTGTGCTGGTCTGCAGTGACTATTTTTACCATCATCCTTCATCCTTGGGGGGTTTAGGGGCTAGATGCAGCCTGACTTTTTGCTCTGTGATACCAGGGAAGCTCCACTGTCAGGGACAGGCAGTGAAAAGCAGAGGGCTGAGCCCAAGGTGACTGCCTTGGGGGCTTTTGATCCTGGACAGGGCAGAGCACAAACTCAAAGGACAATATAAAGTGAGGATGGAGCTGTGGCTCTGTGATGTTGGAAACAAGAGGACAGTGGTATTTTAAGACCTGATCTGGTAGATTTACTCAACTAGGCTTATGAATTACTTGAGCGGTCCTGTTGACATGAATCTCCTGTGAAAGGTGAACTGATGTCACCGACAACAAGTTTTGCTGAGGCACCTACTGCAGGGCTTCCTCTCCCGCCATCTCACCAGTCCTCAGGCCACTGGGGCACCCAAAGCCATCTTCGCTCCTCACCCTTGGATCCACCTCGCAGGGCTGGGGTGCAGGGTTCACCTGCCGCTGCCTGAACTGTCAGTGCCAAAGCTATTTCACTGCTGTGCCTGTGATCCTGCTCCTGGTGGAAGGGAGAAGAAGAAAAAGGCAAATAGGCCAGCTGTGCCCTAAAATTACCTCCCAGTGCTTGCGGTCCTCTTTGTGCTCTCTATAAGACCCCATCTTCCAGTAATACCCTTTCCCGTGTAGGGAAGGTGTGTAAACACAGCCAACATGGGTATTACTCAGCAGCTTCAAGGACACCACTGTGTCCTTGGGTGCACGGATGCAGTTTAGGACAACCAGGGACAAAGTTGTGCTGGGAGTCAACTGGGCAGTGAATCCAACCCTCTTTTCCCAGAAGAGTTGGGATGGGATCTGAGATGGACCAAATGGGGATCTGACCTTGAGAGTGAAGGAGTCAGTTGAGCAATGAAGAGCTTGAAGGTAGGACAAAGAATACAGGAGGCTTGAAAAGGATGTAAAGGTGACATACAGTCTAGGAGGGAAGGTTTGATGTGGAGTGACCTGGTCTGGAAGGGAGAGAGCTTATCTTGTATTTTCATTCCTGAGGGATATGCAGAGCAAGCAAAGGTGGAGGGGCAGCCTTTTCTGCTTTCCCTCTGGCCTTCCCCTCTCTTGACAGCTGAAAACCTAATGGGCTGATAGTGAAGGAGCAAAGTGGTGAAGACCACTCAGAAATACTGCATGTCCAGTACCAGGAGCTCCTCCACACAGAAGAGGTTTCCAGTAGCAATCTTACTCTGCTGTTGCACCCTTATGGTTTCCTCCATGATTTGATTTATCTGGAAGGAACAGATCTGTGACAGGAACACTTCTCTTGCTCTCTGGTATTAATCCTAGAGTATGTAAGTCTCTTGAAATACTTTTCTCCTTTTTTTGTCTTTTTTTCAAATTACCAAATTAAAAAACAACAACCAAAAAAAAAAAACAAAAAACAAACCAACCAACAAAACAAACAAAAAAAACCCTAGAAACCCAAAGCAGTAAAGGAAAGGAGCATGAGCTCAAACTCATCAGAAAGGGGTGCCAGAGAGTTCTGGTTGCCTTTTGGATGTTCTGGGTATACATCTTCACTTAAAAATCACTCTGGTGATCCTTGATTTGCCTGGAAGGGGGCTCCAGGTCTGTGTGTTTGTTAACATGCAGGACATGCCTGTGAAGGGGCCAGTATGAACCAGGGATGACAAGCCAGACCAGTTAGTTTTGTGTTTGCATCTGTCACTGAGAGTGAGTTAACACCTCCGATCTTTTTCACCTGATGAAAGCTATGATCAAGTCTTAAGTAATCTTGTGCCTCTGCTGTAAACAGAGAGAGACAGGCAACTCCAGAGGGCAAGTCTGGTTTTCACCTGTACCTTAGGATGGGGCAGATCATCCTTTGGATGTGCCTGACTCTGCCCAGTGACTATAAAACAAATTTGCTTGACTAGCTGGTGAGCTGAACCTCATCATTGCCAGAGAGCTGGAAATAACTGAATTGCTCTTTATTGTAGCAGAGACCTAGAGGATTATTTCCTGGATAGCTTCTCATGGTCACTTTCATACATTTTATTTTTGCTGAGTGAACAGACCACATGGCCATTGCCGTGTCCCTGTTCCCAGTCAGCCGAGGCACAGTTTTACCTGGAATGCGTTGCCCTCAGGGCTCACTTGCCCCAGACTCTCTCTCCATTGCTGAGCCATGCAGAATGGCTGCACAGGGACAAGCACAGCAAGCAGTCTGGTGGGTGTGCGAGAGCACCTACGCAGCTCTGAGGGCAGGAAAACTGCTGCGCTGACGTAAATCAGCATTGCATGTGACCATTTGAAAGGGATGCTTCGAGAATTGTGGGTAATTGGTGGCTGTGTAATAGGGATCTCCCTGGGTAACTATACAGGGGACAGAAAAAATCAGCCAGCTGGGGAGAAAAAAAATCCCTCCAAAATTTTACAGTGAGCTAGAGGGAGGTAGGAGCAATCAAATGTGTTAAATGTTAAATAACGTCTCAAAGGAAGGGGATTTTTATTCTATCTTACCTTGAAAAGTTTAGGTGAACTAAAGAAACTGACTTCATCCCAACCTCTGTGGATTGTAGTGTAATACTTTCTATGACTTACATTTGGTAGAGTAAGAATGTCCCTATCAGAGGGTGAAACAAGTGCATTGATTTCATTAGGATGTTTATCACCCAATACATTTTGACAGACATTCCTGCTTGCCCTCTGTTGAACATTTTTAAGCTTTTAAGATAAAATAGAGTTTAACCAGGATTGCATTTCTAGAATGTAGCTTGATAATTATACCATCACTCCAGTTGATAAGAAGTAGCAGTTAAAGAAAAATAAAAATAGAGATAAACTTGCTGGCAAATGTTCTGCAAATGCGCTTGAATGAGAGTGGTCTTGCAGTAGGGTACAAGGGCTTCTCTCCTCCTTGCCAGGGATCTGAAGTGACTTTTAAACCTCTCACCGGCCCTAGCCTCCACTGAGCAGGGCACTGGTAAGGCAGTAATCTCAAAAATACCTTGAACTCGCTGTTTTTCCCCTGGAGGGAAGTCAGTGGAGGCTGGTGCCATTCAAAGCGGGGAGGAGAAGGTGATCTGCCCAGGGCTGCCGTGGCAGCAGGCAGTGACCACACAGAACCCCGGGGATGGGAGTCAGGGCTGCAGCAGCCACACTGAAACTACTGAGGAGACAAAAAAGGTCCCAGGCAATTAGCTCTGGAACAAGCCAAACATTCCCATGCCTTTTACACATCTTTTTTACGATATTAGTGGTCCAAGCATCCCTACAGGCAAGTTTCTAGCCTGAATTCTGACACGGGTTTATTCTGCATCCATCCTTTCATCATTAGTGACTTTTACTGCTGAACAGACAATGAGTTTGAATTTTCAACCACGTGCAAGGCCAGGTCTGCATACGTGCAGGTGGCGAATCCATCATCCTGAGGGAAAAGGTGGATGATGATGTTGATGTTTGTCATCTCTCACTTCTCTGAGAGTCCTTAGTTCTCGTCTTCCTCCCTTTCAGAGTCTAAATCTACTAAATGGCTTTGGGGCATCTAGAAAAAGAGAAGAGAGTATAAAAAACCCAATTTAATAGTATCCGTCAAAGAAAAGATTTTTGCTTGGCCTCTGTTTAAGATCAAATATCACATGCCCCAGCAAGTGATCTAAATTTCATGCCATTTTTAAAGATGCTCAGATCTGGAGAGAATTAGCTGCCATCCGAATGGACGATGGCCCTTTTTGTCCTCTGGGAGAACAGACACTGTAAAGTTTTCACTAGACATTAAAAAAAAAAAAATAAAAAAGAAAGGAAGGAAGAGGAAGAGAAAGAGAAAGACACATAAACATAGCCTGGGAATCTGAAAATCAGGCTCCAGCCATGCTAGTGACCTTGCTAAAGACAGTTATCCTCTTATGTTGTAGATCCTCTGGAGACACATGGGTGTAAAATGGTGTACAACGAATAGGTATTATTATTACTCTATTTTTTGAGTTTGATTTTCTGTGTATAAGATCAGAGAGGAGCAACAGATGTAGGTAAAATGTGTAAGGGATCCGTAGTCTGAAATATGAAACTACTCTTATGAAATTAAAAATAGCATCATGTAAGCATATACCAGAAAGGATGTGTTAATTACAATAGAAAGTGCTTTTTTCATTGAGGAACTAGACAGAATGAAGGATCTCGTTTGTACAAGTCACTGTGGCCTCATTTTACTTCCCAAACCTTAGGCTTAGCCCAGGAGCTTAGCCATTTGTGTCTCCTTTCACCAAGGTGGTCCTGGAGGACAACAGAGAACTTGGGATGGTGAATAACTCCCCTGAAGTGCCCATGAGACACCAAGAGGTAGTTAGGACCCTGGCTTGGAGGCCTCTAGGAAATGCCGAAATTCATGCTGGCAGCTGGGTCTTCATTTTCCCGCACTTCAGCCTCCATCGGTAAAACGGGATGAAAGGCAATATTTTTTCCCATCTTTCTTCTGTCTTCCTTGCTGAGGAATTGTAACCATTGATGTGACAGCCCTGCCTAGCACAACAGGACCTTTATCTCGCTTGGAACATTTGGCAGAGCCGCCATGTGAGCTGTATTAGAAAAGGGCCCCGTTTTCCCAAATGCCATGGTGGCAAGTTCATGTTTGCATTCTATAAAAGCAGCAAAGGCAAACCTCTTGTGTAGATAGGAAACAATCTGCCTTTGGAAGGAAGGGGACGGACAAAACGACCTCAAAGCAATTCAGCATCTGTGATTTCCTCGATTCCGTCTGAAAGCTCGCTCTCTATTTTGCTGACATATGAGCTGAGTGCCCTACTGTACATCAGTGTAACAAATAGCCGTTATCTTCTGTTTCATGGGAGATACGGCAGAACATGATTTATTTGTGCTGCTCTGTTGCTTTTTTTGAAATGTTGCAGTCGTTCGGTGCACCTTTTGCAGAGGAAGGCAGATGGTCATCGCAAAGTTTCCCATAACCTTGCCGTGCGTGCTGCATAGTGAATCAATGAAACCTGAATTACAGTCCGTTGTCTGAGTTTGGAGCTGTGCTGCTAAAGTATCCTGCAGTGGCTGAAAACCTTTGAATGTCAACACCGCATATATACTGAGGAAATATGACATTTCTCCTTAAAATTTCAAAGCAATGCCAAAGGGGATTTTTAACTGCAAAGTTGCATCTGATGTGAGCAGGGACTGCATTGCTCAAACCTTAATTACCAGCTTGGAAATGTACCTTTTGTGAGTGTGTGAGTGTTAGGTGTGACCCCTCCTTAGGAAATAATAGAAATAATGACCCAAAACAGAATTCTAACATGAAATGCAAGAGACGAGGGGGTTTTTTTGAGTCCAAACAGCACCAGCTGCCCCTCTGTGCTAGCTGTCCCTGCTTATATGACATTTGCAATGAGGCTCCAGGTGATTTGAGAAGTTGGATTTAGACTGCAAATCACCTTCCATGTCAGTTTATGCCAGGATACCTCGCCAGAAGCCATTATTTCAATGGGAACTAGCAACTGGGAATAGGGAAAAAATGAACTTCTGAAAAGCACTTTGTCACGTTCCCTGGGCTGTGGCAGGCAAATGCTGAAAACAGTGGGAGCTCCTGCCATGAAAGCAGGCACAGGCAGAAATTTCTCAGTGGGAGGATTACCTCCTTTACATAGCAGAGACAAGGCAAGGTGAGTGTATAAAACATTTTCAGCACTGTCTCTCAGTTTCTGATATTTATTTGCTCTATGAGAAGACATCCCGGAAGACATCTATCTTTCATAAAGCCTGGTACCTTGCTTCATTGATTTTTCCTTAGGATAGGAATCATTACAACAAGCAGGTCTGGCAATTTCAGATAATGACCTCTGTGCAGCACAGATGTTCTAGAAATGGTTAATGTTGTACATAGTAGATGTTAAAAGTGTCTCCTCCAAATGCTTCTGGCCTTTTGCAGATGGCTGCTTCCATGTATGTGCGTAGGGCAGAGCATCTCCCAAATTCAGGCTGTCAGTCAACTCATTCCCATAGCGCATCTAGGCTAAGAGTATTATCTCATGTGAACTCGCTGCTGCAAGATGTTTTATATGTTAACTGGCTTGATGATTTGGTTTTTATTAAATACAAGAGGAAAGAAATCTGAAAACTTTTAATCCCATTTACACAAAAAAAGTAAAATGCTGGGGTTTGGTGTGCAACAGACATTTTAATCCCTGGGTTTAGAGTTTTTGATCAAAGAGATTACTTGTGCTAGGACATTTTTATCCAATCTGCTGAGTCTTCTTCCTCAGTTTGCATCTGGGTTTGATCTAAATCCATGCAAGTTTTCCTTGTCTTGAAGGGGCACATCACAGTTATTCTAGAGAACTAGAATAACCAGTGGCTAAAATGCAAGGACCTTTCTCACAAAACCTGCTTAAAAATATGAAAAAAAAAAAAAATCTAAATGGGACCATGTAACTACAAAAAAAGTAGTCTTGTCTTGTAAAGAGATGGGGGCTGATCCTGAGTGCACCCAATGTGTCCTTTACTGATTGTCATGGAGTTTTTATGTTCAGCATCTACTGAAATAAGTGAGACCAGAGTAAGGTTTTTTATTCTTGAAATATAAAATCCAAATACTGGCTAAATCGAGGTGTAAGGTAGATTCTTATCTCTGTGCCACTGATAGATATCCAAGAAACTTCAAACAAACAATTCAAAAGGTCTGATTTTAATTATATTGTTCTAGAGCCAGAGTAGCTATTAAACCAGATCCATCTACATTTACATCTGTGTACTGAGGGACCAGACCTCATTTTCTGTACATTTCCAACTTTTTAAAAGCATTTCCAAAGTGTCAGAAAATCATAAATCTTCCAGAAATTGATCTTCATCTCAAAAATTTCATACTTCAGTAACTGGAGATTTGTTGTTGTCTGTCACAGTTAAAATGTGGGAAAGCGATCCTCTCCCGGGATGAGGAGCTTGCATGCTGCATTTCAGTCCCCAAACATCTGGGACTGCAATGAGTATCTGGGCAGTCCCTGAACTGCAGCACAGAATTGCAAATGAGTCTATAATGAGTAAGGAGCAGAGTGGTGGCAGGGAACAGGGATGCGTCCCAAAGCCCGCTGAAGTGGATGGCACGACTGCTGTTGACTGCAGTGGCCTTTGAGTTGAGCTCTTGGCATGTCTGTGAAAGGATGGTAGAGTCAAAAGGTATCACATCTTACACAGGATAACCACATGCTCATCTTTTTTACTTTCCCTCCCAGGATGGAAGGAGCAGTTTTATTGGTCACCAGCTCGGAGGGGTCATGGAAGTACCAAACAGCAAGGACCAGAGAGTCAAATCAGCCAGAGCCATCCAAATCACTTACTACCTCCAAACGTATGGCTCTGTCACCCAGGACCTCATTGGGGAGAAGTGGGAGAGTGAATTCTGTAAACTGATGCACAAGATGCAGCTGGATCACCAAGATCTGCAGCTCTACTCGCTAGCATCCTTTAGCCTCTGGAAGGACTTCCACCAGACCAGTCTGTTGGCCAGGGGCAAGATTTTGGTGAGCCTGATGCTGATTCTCCTGACTGCTACCCTCTCGAGCTCCATGAAGGACTGCCTGCGTAGCAAACCTTTCCTGGGACTCTTGGGAGTACTCACTATCTGTATTTCCAGTGTCACTGCGGCAGGGATATTTTTCATTACTGATGGAAAATATAATTCTACTCTGTTGGGAATCCCTTTCTTCGCTATGGGTAATTATTTATCTTCATAATAATAGGATTAACAGAGCTTAATGACAGGATTGTAAATTACATCCTGGGTTATAAAGTGCCGATTTTACCTTGAGTGAAAGTCTAAGTCGTTTTCGTCTTGTTAAATTGATCTGTGCCTTGCCAAAAAAAAAAAAAAAAAGGAAAAAGGGAAACAAAACAAAGCAGTAGCAACAATAAAGAGCAAATGACGTTGCTGGAATCTCGGCCAATATGAGAGAGGGGCAGTTTTATTGATCTCTGTTACAAAACAAAGGAGAAATTGTTATTGAAAACTAGTCAGCTCAGCACAGAAACTGGATATGCGTGACTTTGACGGGCTGCCAGCCGAAAGAGTAAGTTAAAATAGGAGGGTGCCAAGGAAGGAAAGATTTTTGCATCCTTCCCACGGAGGGTTGCTCTTCCAGCTTTGTCTGTGGGGCAGAGGGGAACAGGATGGTGTAAGAATAAGATTGATGGACTTTATCTCAGAGAGGAGATTACTGTTGTGGTGCTTGCCAGGCTGTAAGCAAAGGGACCCGTCAGTATCTATAATGCATAATCCCTCGGTTTGTGAAGTCCCAGATCAGCTGCAGAGATTTCCTTTGTGTTGCACCGGGGCAAGGGAAGGTGCAGCCGAAGAACGAACATAAAAACCAGCTCTTTGAGCAGAAGAATTGTTTTTCATTCCTTCTGTTCTCATTTCTGTTCCAAGAGCACTTTTAGTGCATCTGAGTGGGTAATGAGTTTGCTGGGAAGGTACTTTGGAAAGGGAGAGGGAAACATGCCCAAACCAGCTTGCTGAGGCAGCGTTGTTCGGTGCAACCACGTCCAAGTTTATCAGAGTTTCGCTGTATCACGACTCTGAACCCCAGCGATGATTCTCTATGCAAAATCTCAGTAGTGGCAGCCCAGACCCAAAAACCTTCACGCTGGCTTTTTGATGCAGGAAATATTACTTGTGGACAGAACTTTGCATCTTTACAGTTAATTTCTTAAATTCCATTCATGTTTCTAGTACTCAAGCCCAAATCCTATGCTACAGTGAGAGAAAACTGAATATGCAAAGCCACAAGCTAGAGTCAAGGTTTGGAGAAGGGTCTTATACTTTTCTTAAAAACCTCAACCTCTCAAACCCCTACATTTTCTTGCTCTTCCCCTCAAGAAAAATCCTGTAGGTATATGCATTCCCAACCCCCTGCTTCCTATTTTGTCTGTCCCCTGATAATGCATCTGTGTCACTAACCATCAGTCCTGCACCCAGCACCTCTGGAGCAGCTGGCTGAGGTAGGAGGGGGTGGGATGGAGGGATGGTCAAGATTCCAGAAAGGAAAGGGAGGAGTGAGGCAAAAGACCCCAAGGAATTGCATGATTGGTTCAGCCTCATTAATACTGATAAACAAAGCCCTGCCAAAGCTTCTAATTCAATCATCTGCACTGTTAAATGGTGACAATGGCCCCTGGCATGGTCTGCCCTGTGCCAGCTCTTCAGATGCTGTGCACAGCTCTGCAGTGTAAAAGGACTTGATGAAAAGAAAGTGCTGAGAGGGGAAGGGAAGAATGCCAGCAGGAGGAGCAGAGAACATGTCACGTTGTGACAGGGATGGATCCTGACCTGAGTGGGGGGTGTGGGCTTAGGAAAAAAGAGATCTGCATGGCAGGATGGAGAAAAGGACAACAGTGGGGAAGGGGAGGCTCATGCTTATTATCAGATTATGGTGACCTTTTTGCTGGGTGACAGGAGATGCACGTCAAAGAGTGGGGCCAAATGGCACTGCCTTGCTTGTGCAGCAAGTTGAAGTAAAGGCAAAAAAATACTGCAGTGACGAAAAGCACCTTCTTTCAATTGTTTATTCCTCTGCTGGTGTCCCTTTTTACATGGCTGTAGATATGAGTGGCCCATACTCTTTGCTTGACAGGTCCCAAATTTGCCACTCCCAAGGAGCCCCAAACAGTGTAGGGGAAGTTCATCTTCAGGCTGACCTCAAAAGCGTCAGTATCCATATAGGCCAGGAGCATCAGCTGGAATGACGGTAGCATTACGCTCAATTTATACATACCCTGCCGCCCCAGGATGAGACAAGGGTGGGAGTTTCTGAAAGCAGAGAGGCTCAGTTTCCCATCCAGGATGGTGGTAATCCAGGAGTTTGTTTACTGTCTGAGGGAAAGTAATGCTTATAACTTTCTGTTGTGTTTTGCGCTGTCATGCTTGTCACAGCCACTGCCGAGAGCAAAAGAAAAGGAAAAACAAAATACAAACCCTCGCTCAAAGTGAGATCTTTGCAAAGATTGCTTCTATAACGTTATATTGAATGAACTTCAGGTTGAAAAAGAAAACATTTAAGTAACCCTTCTACAGAAATTTCATTCAGGAATCTCAGACTGAATTGGAAATATCATTAGATAACAGCTTGCAGTGCCTGGGAACTGCTGCTGGTAAATATTAAGCAACAGTTTTATGGTTTGATGAACTAAAAGACAGGAAGCATGTCTGACCAAAGTCATACTGGGTTGCATCCTGCAAAGTGCCATGTGCCTTTAGTCCCTTGAATGACAGTGCCAGCTAATGACACCTTGCTCTGTCCATGATATGCCCAGGACTGCACAGACCTGGGGTCCTCCCAGGGTAGGATTTTCTACTGAACCTGATTGATCATCAAGTGACCTAACACCTTAGAGTAGATCCACTGAGGACCCCAAGGCTGTTAATTCTATGGGGCAATACATAACTGTGGCCCATGTTGTACCAGCATCCCTTGCTGCTGGCCCAGCAAAAGCAAACGATACATCAATCAGTAACTGAGTGAATAGAAATGAAAAAGTATGCAAAGAGGGGTTTCCCAGAAATAGAAATGCCAGATTTGGAAGTCAGCCTTCCGAAGTCAAGTTACTTAGATTAAAACAAAACAAAACAAAACAAAATAAAAGGAAAGGAAAAAAACCAGGCAATAACAGCCACAAAGTGCCTGCAAGTGCAATGCTACACAGAATACATAGGCTACCTTAATTCTGGCAGCTCCTAACTTTGGAACATTTCAACCTGACATTTGCAAAGTGTCCATTTGAAGTATATTTGTTTGGTCAAAATTATGCAGTTTCTTCTGACATTCACTTTTCAAAAGATTAATTTTAATGGAAATTCTGTGACGTTCTTCCGCACTTGTCCTTTACCCTGCAGAGATGGCAGGATACTGCCATCTGAATGACATGAATAACCCTGGAGTTATACAAATGTTTAGATCCATAATTCTTATTCCAATGTAGAGCTGCTTTGGGTTTCAGTAGGTGATAGAAACCTATGTAAAAGTGAAATGTTTAATATTTTTCTAAATTTGGACTGAATGATCTACACATTATTAATTTACTGTAGCCCTTCTGTGAGGGAACAGTCTGCTGGGATAAAATGTAACTCTGATATACTGAGGGAAGAGTGTTAACTCAGATTGGCTTTTCTCTTCTTTAGTCTTGAAGGTGAGAAACTTCAGTCTTGAGTTAGGCATGAGGACAGTGGTGGAAAATCCTGCTTGCTCTTATTCCCTCTTCCCAATACCACAGTCTTCTCTGATAGCTGCCTCAGGAAAACCAGTTTCCCTAGTACAGTATATACCACGGTATTTTTGGAGTGAGTGAGGAACAACTCTTCAGAAAGGTCCTGTGCAAATAGCACCCTGGCTGCCAGGATCTCCTGCAAACAGGAGCAAGAGGTGCTGATTTTTAGCTGTTCATACCCCAGACAAATGGCTAAATGTGACAAGTTCAAGAAAAGTTGCTTTTCTAGTTTCATGGCTTCCTCCTTTAGGAACTAAACTAGACCTAGATGTTTTGTCTTTTTGTTGTTGTTGGTGGTGGTGGGGTTTTTTTGTGTTTTTTTTTTTTTTTAAGTCAGGTTTTAGTAACCACCATGTGAAATCAGAATATGGGACAATTCTACCTTGCATTTCCCTTCTGGGACAAATACAAACTGCACTTTCTTCTGCAAGTTTGACACCA
Organism: Aramus guarauna; assembly: GCA_013400195.1. NCBI lineage: Eukaryota > Metazoa > Chordata > Aves > Gruiformes > Aramidae > Aramus > Aramus guarauna. The sequence continues at coordinate 58,781 of VXBL01005890.1, forward strand.
GCAATGCTATCAGCATTGGATGTGTTTCAGATAGGAGACAGAGTGTCAAATCATTGAGTTTCAGATTTATTCTAGATGTCAGAAATGGACCTGGTGGGATGTTCACATCTGCCTTTTGTGTTTGGATTCACAATGCAATTTCAAAGGGATGTTATGTACGTGACATAATTATGGTTTCCCATGCCTAATCATCACTAATTAATATAACCAGAAGGTTAACTACATAATTGAGATATTATTGCTCCCATGATTTGCTTTTTAATGCACAGGAACCAGACTGATATCATCAGAGAGATAATGATTTAACTCAGCTGAGGATCTGACTGTATATTTTTAAATGCAGGTATATTCATTATGTCACTTTACACCGTAATTATTTTTGGCTAGTCCATGAAGTACCTTGTTATGTAGATTAGTGGAAATATTAGGTTAAAAATGTAACTACAGTGTAATTAGAGTGTAATTATGCTTTTTGTATTGTAAAGTGTAAGTGCTTCTTAGGAGGCTGGATTCACAGTGAGTGGATGTAAGAAATATTTACTGCCCTTTGTAGGTCCAGACTATGAAGATCATAAGCTCATGGGAACAGCTATTTCTCATTGAGTCTTTAGAGAACACTAAGCTCAATGGATGTCCTACAACATGTTGCAATATTATTACTACTACTACCAATAACAATATTATTAGTAGCGGTGTAGTAGAAATACAAAAACTTTAGGAAGCAACAGGCTACCTGTTTCCAGCAGTAACCCCATGCTTGATGTAAGAGCGCAAGATGGATGGCAGAGATTGTACTTACAATGTAGACTTTTCTGTTAAAATTCCCAGTTATTCCTTCCCCTGAGTTACTGAGATGGAAGGAGGAAGGAAGACAAAAGCAGGCAAGACTCCAGGCAGTTATTAGCATTTCAGACAGAAGCCATCTAACCTCTTTCAGATGGCAGTTGTTAAAATAATGACTGGTGATCACCTTTAAGTAAATTTGAGATGTCACAGTATTATCACTAGTGGTAAAGTTTGGGAAATTACAGAAAAAAAGTCCTAGTGCAGATGAGGAAATTATTTTTTTAAAACCTTAGAAGACAAATATGATTGCTAAAGTGCATGTGATTGCTAGTTTACCTGTGCATGAAGTATCACAGTATTTCTAACCTTTGCTTCAAGCAGTGGACTTTCTGATTACAACTGCAACTTCAAAACATTTCAAGATTGACCCTGACTTTGGTTTTGTCCTTTTGATGCAGCAGTAAAGCAAATCCCATATGAATCTCATGCAATATCATCATCTCCTATCTGTACATGATGACCCCTTAGAACAAAGAGACCTACCTGACATCAACCCCTACCACTCCATGCCTTAGAAATACAGCGAATCTATCCTTTTATATGTTACAGCTGTTCACGTGTCCACCCACTCAGAAGATCACTAAGGATTTGGCAATACCTTATCCTTAACCAGAAAATGTCCTTTCTTGACTTTTATAGTAGAAAACGGGAATAAAAAAATCACAGGGCAGCAGGACAAAAAACCTGAAAGACATAAAAATGTTTTAAATTACCTCTTTGGATGGACAGATGACATAGATAATTCATATGAATGGGTTTAGATGTACTCTATATTTGTAAGGATGATTTCCCCATAGCTTGGTATACTTCCTAGCAAGTCTATTCCCAGTTGCAGAAGGTTCATTTTGGTTGGAAATCTTTGCTGGATTTTGAGTAGGAGACCAGAGTCTGTCTGGGATGCTCTGCTACACTTGCACCATGCAGTCTGGCCCTGCAGCTATGTCCTGGTGCTGTCATGGTTACAGAGAAGCAACAGCACTGGGGTGGTCCCTTATATCCTCAAACATGGGCAAGATGAGAATATCTCCATGAGGGCCCTTTGGACCTTCTCACACCTGGCAGAAAGTGTTACAGGAACAGCACAGCCAGCCTCAGTCCCAACAATAGGATTTGTAGCACATAATTTCAGCTGTGCCAAATGTTCCTCCCTTAACTGAAGTGACACAATTTCAATTTCCTTTGTAGTCAATAGAAATGAATAGGCAACTCCAAAGTCATTTGGACCATCACTTAGTACATATTTGTGATGAGCTGCGTTAATCTCTGGAAGGTCCTATCCATCTCTGAAACAGCTAGGGTGACTGCTTAGACTTTAACACCTAAGGTTTTATAAATAAACTCTGAGAGATATATATATACATGTGTGCATATACAGCATATATACCTAAACTGATTGAATCCCTTGCAGATTGAATTGTGGCTCTTCTTTTCCTGTAGAGAATTACCAGAAAGTCTCTTACCAACTCAAATATCCAAATCTCTTAGGGCAGTTGCTCCACCCTAGGAGGTGGGTCTGCAGGTCTGCTGGTCAGTGATTCCGAGGCTCACCTCGGGCCGAGGCATTCATCCTTGGACCATTGCCCAAGCACAGGCCATCCCTACCAGATCCTCCATAATGACAGAGCAAATATAAAAGACATTGGCTAGGTCTGTCGCTTGAGAACAGTCAGCTAACCTCTTCCTCCTCCTGACTCTAGTGGGAACTTAATTAACCCATTTGTCCAAAGTGAAGCCTCCAAATACAGTTGTCTTTATTTTATATTATTATTGTTGTTGTTATTAAAACTGCTTCCTCAGCTCTCCATCTGTAGCTAACAGACTGGGAGCTGTCATTTGAGCTGCTTCTAATTTGCTGCAAGCATTTCTACAATCCGGTGAAAAAAAGAGGTTTGATAAGAAAAGAGTATGTTTTGATCTAAAAAGTCAAAAGCTAAAAAGAATGGTTTTCTTTTGCACTTAAAAATGTATGTTTAGTACTCTTAATCAATACACAAATTCTGTTCAGATAGTAAAGGATGTTTGCCCTTCAGATGCCTCATGCATTTGTCTGAACACCTCCTGTTTTCATTTTTCTGCCCTTTTGTGGCAATGCTCATTCCTATGACTGGGTTATTTAAGGTTCTTTAAGGATGCACCTTTTCTGCGTGTTGATCTCATTTAGCAGGAGTTTCGTTCCTTGTACTTAGTATGTATTGATGCACATCACATTTACATTTGCCTCATTTGGGCTGGAAAGGAGCTGCATCATGGCAGAATGATTTAGCTCCACGTATATCATCCCTAATAGGGCAATGTCAAATCCAGCCTTGAATAGCACCATTGCTAGCCATTCCATAACCTGCCTCGACAGCTTGTTCCGGTGCTTAAACAGCCGTACATTTATAAAGATATTTCTTAAAATTTTCACTGCTGCAGCTTATGCCTATAACTTCAGAGTCTGTCTGGCCTGACTGTGGAGTGTAATTTTTCACAGTATCTATGTATTTGCAAATACTTTTAGGATATTTTATATGTAGGGCTGTGCTTACTTCAGCTTGGATATAATTTCCTACCAAATCTTTTTTTTCCCAGATATTTTACTGTAGTTCACACTTTCCTGTGAGCTCCATCCATATGGGAAGATTGATGGTGGCTTCTGTTCTCTGCTGGAGCACTGTGGATCCGCAGGAAAGAGCAGGTGTGGGACAGGTTGAGCTTCAGAACAGTGTGTCCTGTGCTCTTTTGTGTGTGGTGGAAAAATGCAATCTTGCATTGTCCTTTCTTTTCTGCTGGGCAGAAAAGATGGGCTCTGCCACCTGAGAAAGCGTAGAGTGAATGATCCCACACTCTGTCAAGAATGCTGTCTCTCCCTAGGTGCCTTGTTCATCTGTAGGGAAATCTAAAGTTGTGCCTCTGGTTTTTAAGCAAAAATGAAAGGCAGCAAATGTATTTATCTTCTGGAATACATTTTACGTGTAAATAGCCCCTGGAACTCACTGTTGCAAGGTACAGTTGTGGCTAAAAAATCAGTCTGATCCAGAAAGAGTTGGTTTTTTACACAGCTAGCTAGAACATGTTAATTATTCTGAATAATATTGCAACACTAAAACATAACAGTACGGAAGTATAAAAATTAATGACTGTGTTCAAAAGCCCAGTCCACATGGGCACAGAGAAATTTGACTTGTGAAGACATTTTCCCATAGTTGCCCTCTTTCAGTCTGATAATTTTCCCCTGAAGAGTCAGGAACAGGATACAAAACTCAACAGACCATTTGCCCAAATATTCTAAATCACTATTTATCTGCTATATTCATCTGCAATGTCAAAAACTTCGCATAGAATTAAAAGCCTAAAGAGTCTTTTGCAAATACAAAACCAACTAAAATGACCTTACTCGAGATTATGTCATTTATATGTCCTCCTTTGTGCAACCACTAGCCGGTTGAGGTTTTAATAATTCAGTTTTATCCGATCCTTTGTTTCACTCCATTTCTTTCCCATGAAGTGACTTCTCTCTGGTGAGATAACTGTCTGCAGTAACATACAGCCTGCTGAAGTCACACTGGCTCCAGGCTCACTGCTCCACAAGTCATAACAAATGATAACAGCAGCCTGTGTTACTCAACAAGTATCTTCATGTCATTGGCATAACTTCATGCATGCTACTGGCCTTCAAGACAAAGGTATATTGTGTAACAAAGGAGTAGCTGTGACTTTCCATGTGTTAGTCCTGCTGGATGTAGTGAAGCAGGTCATGTTTCATCCACACTTGTCTGACCGCAAGATGAGGATGCTATTTTGGATGCTCAAAGTGGTAGCTAGAGCTGCACCAGCCACAGATGTACGCACAGGGCTGCGTGTGGTACCACCAACCCAATATGATGAAAAACTCAGGCCTTCGCCACTTTGGATCACTAAAGGTGCTCTTTAATTTTTGTTCTGCAAGAGTGGGTATACTACCCTCACTGTCTTGGCTGAATTTCAGTGTGGATAATTGCATTTCTATCTTCTTCAAATTCCCCCTGCCGTGCAGGGTGGATACAGTATTGGTGAGGGCTGCCTGGCTCAGAGCACTGTGCAGGTGCTGCTCTGTTAAGCAGCTGCTGGTTTTCACCCAGACGTGACTGTATTTCACTGGTGAATGCAATAGCCACATTACGTGGCTCAGTAGTCTCTAAAATCATTCTGCGTTCCCTGAGACTATGTAGCTGTGTCTCGGCATGTTGTCATTGCATTTTTCTGCAGTAATCTGTGGTATTTCTGCAGTAGGGAATTTTTTGCTCATACTCAATATTCTTAAAGTCTATGGAAGAAAAGCATGTCTTTACAGCCTGATATGACACTTAGACCTGCCCAACCCATACATCTCAACCCATATTCAAATGCAAATTTGCCACAGAAATTTTAAATGCTGTAGCTTTTCCTGGTGTTATAAACTCTTTTGCTGTTGCTATTCTGCATACAAAGAAAGCTATTTTGCTAGCATAGCCATGAAACCAATATCATTTTGCAAACTTTACGTAAATTCAGAAACTGCAGGTATAATCTACTAGAGGGAGCACTTGCATTGCTTTATAAAGAGGACCAAATGGCAGAGTGAGACCCTAGAGGGTGAAATTTTCTGTGTTTCTTTAAGTTTCTGGTTGATATTTTTACTATTACTGTTGAGAAACTATTCTCCTCCAGGGAGGACACAATGTTGCAGAAGCTGAAGGCGGAGAGGTGTTGTGCATACTGAGTGCAGAGCAACGAAACCTTTTGTCCTCCTACAGTAACTTAAAACAGTTTAATACAAAGTTTGTGGTTGAGGCAAATTAAACCTTCTGGAACTTGACTGGGAGCCCTGGGAACAAAAAGCCTGTTTGTGCTTAGAGTAGATACTACACCAAAAGAAACTGTGCGAAGAGCAAAACCAAAACGCTTCTAATGCACAGTCTTCTCGTGGGAGCAGCTGAAAGAGAAGAAGACCCCACAGGAGAGATGTTAACTACACTACTGAAAGCATTACCAGAAAGTGCAATTTTGGGGCTATGCAAGAGCTGAATATATTAGACAAAAATCCCGTGCAAACATCCCTCCCATCACACTCCCAGTGACTTCAAGGCACCACTGTTAGAAGTGAGAGCTGCTGGACCCACCTAGTACCGTCAGTGCCGTTTGTCGTCCTTTGAGTGGGCTTTCAATGTCTCTCCCATCAGAGCCAAGAAACTGTAAGAAAGAACTTTATCATGCAGTTAGCCTGCTTTTAAATTAATAACCTTGGTAGGATATTGAGGGAGAGAAGGCTTTACTAATCATAGATACAGATGTTCTACCTCTTTCTTAGGTTATTTGAAGTCAGGGTCTGAACAACGCAGTTAATGAAGCAAGTCTCAAAAGATCTCTCTTACGTGGATTTTGACCTCTAATATACTTCTTCTTTCCCTGAGGGGAAAGTAATAGAATATCTTTATGAACTACTTAAAAAAAAAAAA
>VXBL01005890.1:65111-108358 GCA_013400195.1 Aramus guarauna
AAAAAAGTAGAAATTTATTATGCTTGAAATCCCTTCTGCTCTGCCACAATTTTTGAAATCAGTCAGGAGGTATGAAAGTAATTGGTGGTCAAGGAGAGACAAACAAACCCAAATGCATATATAAACATAGAACATCGGGCAAAACAAGGCAAAAGTGTGAATCCATTTTCCTTACATATAGTCTAAAAGAAAAAGTAAAAAAAATATATATGTGGTAACCAGTCATGATTCAGCTTTCACAACAATAAAATCATTAAATGTTATCCACTCGGGAGTTTTGTTTGCAACTTGGAAAAGATACTTTGTCAGCTTTAAAACTGAAAGCACATCCTCAGTGCTGCAGGAGACCTTGGTTTGTCTTTTGTGACCTCTTTTACCCAACCCTGTTATGTTTGCATACCACTTCCCTAGGACCTGACACTGTATTGCAAAACGCACATCAAACAATGCATTCCTTATGGAACTTTTTGGTTTAGCTATTCCATGGAATTTATTCAACGTTTATTTTCAAAGATGGGGATACCTTTAGTTTCATTAGTCAGCGACACAGATGTCCCACTTATTGTCTTTTATAGGAACACATTGCCAGGGTTTTAACTCTTAGGGAGGATTGTTTGACCTGGCATTAGTATGGAATAGTGAAAGTTGTGGGTAGTCAGGCGACAGAAAGTATCACAAAAACTGATGAAAAATGGAAAGGTTTTTTTTTACCTACATATCAGGTTCTTCCATGGCTTTTTCCTTAACTGTGTATAAATCTGTCACTGACCCAATGGTAACTTGGATAGGCAAATGGAGCACACAGGTCATAATGGAAGTCTCTTATCAACAAATTTAAGATGAAGTTGTTAGGAATGATTTTTGTTTCTCATGGAGAGGATCGGTTTAACTTTACATGACAAAACAAAGATGACGTGTTTCAGGATGATAAATTTTAGCCTAATACCCCTGTATTGAGTTTGGTATATTGAGTAATGGTGAAATTCAAAGGAAGTTTTAGGTCATTGAATCCAAATTCTTGTGACTGCAAAGTCTTCATCTTAGGATTTCTTAGATATGAAGCTCCGTAGACAGGTATAATTTCAGCTAAATATAGTAATTTAAAATTTGGGCATCTATTCTAAAGTTGCAGGTGATTTCTCATCTCATTTCGACAAAGAATCTAAGAATGACTCTGCCAGGTCAGGTCAAGGTTTCATCTAATTGAATACACTATCTTTGGCAATGCTTGGTAACAGACACCTCAAAAAAAGCAGCAGGACAGGGCAAGAACACAGTTTCTAGACTATCTCTCTGGTTCAGGGCGCCACATATAAATGTCTCTGCACTTAGCAGCTCTCAATATATTTTTCTTCTAGGATTTTGTTAATTTGCTTTTTTACCTTGTAAACTTGAGCATCCACAAGTTCAGCTGAACTTCATGCTGTGTAAAGAGTTACCTCTCTGAGTCTGTCATAACTATATCACCAGTTAGTTTCACTGATGACCTTAGTTCTTGTGTTGGAAGAGACAGTGTACAGGTCTTCTCTAGAGATCTTCCCCATATCATTCATGATTTTGTAATTGTCTCCTCCATAAGACTGATAAGGTCCTATCTGTTTCCAGATCTGTGATATGAAGCCACTCTCTATGGGTTTGGCTGTGCTTGATTCTCTTTTAATGACACCTGGAACTCAAATTCTCTGAAAACTCTTTGAAAAGCCAAACCCAAATACTTGTAAGAATATCAAATTCATCAAGAAAAAAAACCTACTAGCCTGAAGAATTTACAGTTCAGGGAAAGAGAAATCTGATCAAAGCCATAGCACCTAGCTCATACGAAGTTTTGATATTCAACAAAGTATAGAGAAATATCAATTTCTCTCTCAGAGATCTTTAAAAAGAAAAGGGAGTTCACAGAATGATAGACAAACTGTCACTGTAATCTAGAAATGTAGCTGCAACCTAAATTGTTATAGCCAACTTAAAACTTGGTTGCCAAAGACATCATGGAGCATCATCACAAGGAAATTGCACAAATCTCTTGGAGACCTTAGTTAGATTTTATAGCCCCTGATTAACCTCTGTAGTCAGAAAATCCAAACTGACCCTTGTCAATATCTCTATTAGTACAAAGCTACTGAGAGTTACATGAGCTTTATCTACTCATCTATATTCCTGGAGGGGACAACTAAAAATTAATAATATTCCTTTATCATTTTGTGACTCTCCCAAAGATTTGGAGTTTACATTTCAGAGTCCTCAGAGAAATAATAGAATAGAATAGAATAGAATAGAATAGAATAGAATAGAATAGAATAGAATAGAATAGAATAGAATATTTCAGTTGGAAGGGACCTACAATGATGATCAAGTCCAACTGCCTGACCGCTTCAGGGCTGACCAAAAGTTAAAGCATGTTGTTAAGGGCATTGTCCAAATGCCGCCAAAACACTGGTAGGCTTGGGGTATCCACCTCCTCTCTAGGAAGCCTGTTCCAGCGTTTGACCACCCTCTAGGTAAAGAAATGCTTCCTCATGCCCAGTCTGAACCTCCCCTGGAACAGCTTTGAACCATTCCCACATGTGCTGTCACTGGAACCCAGGGAGAAACCTCAGCACGTCCCTCTCCACTTCCCATCCCCAGGAAGCTGCAGAGAGCCCTGAGGTCACCCCTCAGCCCTCTTTCCTCCACACTAGATAAATCTAGAGTCCTTAGTTGCTCCTTACCGGACATTCCTTCCAGCCCTCTCACCAGCTCTGGTGCCCTCCTCTGGACACATTGAAGTACCTTCAAGTTTTCAATTCTAGTTTCAATTGAAGTTTCAGCAAAACTCGGCAAAATTAGACAGCTATTTCTCATAAATTCATTTGAATAGAAATTGTCAAAAATTGTGTCATTGATCCAAATGTAGGAAACTTTTTATTCCCTGGGATAAAGAAATGATAACTGTTTCTAGTTTTCATAATTTTCAAATTCTTTGCTTTCCACTCTAAAACCTCATTTTAATTTTCCTCTGGGGGGAAAAAAAAAAAAAAAAAGAAATAAATAAAAAGGGGAAGAAAAAAATCAAGGTGTGAGGAAATGAAGAAGGGAAAACATCCAGGAGTTCCTTTTGATTTTTAAATTGCAAACGTGCAGGGAAGAAAAGAACACATTTTAGTAAATAAAAGATTTAAGAACAAAAGTTCCAATAACTTTATATTCTAAAATCTTAATGTTAAATATGATGGCAACAGATGTTTTAACACCCTAGATCAAATATTTATCTGGGGGAAAAAGTAATCAGTAAATATTATCCCATGAAATGACTTTTAAAATGGTGCAGTAATTATTTCCATGTTATCATGGAAAACAGTTCTTATTAGATAAACCTCATTTTTTAAAAATTAATCTCCAAGTTTATACCATGTTGGTATAGTATATTCAGATAATGGTAGTTTGATTTACTCCTGCACAGCATTTTGATACATGCATGTATTTGTACTATACTAAATCACTGTAGCCTTTATTAAATGTAATAATGAAATATTCATTTTTAAATGTGCACGCTTCCTTCTGGGAAGACATAAATAATCAGGCAAAAAAAAATCTTCTATGCTATTCGACACCTTTCCTTGTGTTCTGGAGTGAAAAAGAAATCAATAGTAGTAAAATTCTCAGATAATGCAAGGTTTGGCAGATAAAAATAATGAAAATGCAGCCCAAGCACATCATCAGGCAGGCTCATTTTGTCAACATGTGCTTCATCACAGTTAAGTGCTAGATTATGCATCCAGAAACAAAGAATGTATTCACGTTTGCAAGATGAGGGATTGCATCCCCGAAAGCAAAAACAATGAGATCACAGTAGATAATGCATAGAATATGAATTCCTAGTGTGCTGCTGTTGTTAACATGGGAGGATGAAATTGCAAATGTGTGTTAAAGAAAGAATAGGAAGGTGACATCAGTTTGGTGAACAGCTTTAAGAAGATGCAAATTGGCATTTTGAGTGGGATTCACCTGATAAAATGTAGATGTCTGTCATGAATGCAGTATCGCTATGGTACTGTTGAGTCCTTCTTAGATTATGTTTCAAGATTAGACTACAAAACTGGATTCCTTTGCTGGGAGGAATAAGATGTTCATGTTGTTTTCAACAGCAGGCAGTTGTATAGAGCAGATGGAGATGCATAACAAGATCCCATGTCTGGAAGGTGCAGTCAAACCATTTCATACCAGAATAAAGTTGCAATTCTTTATCAATGATCTGGATGAGGGGATCGAGTGCACCCTCAGTAAGTTTGCAGATGACACCAAGTTGGGTGGGAGCGTTGGTCTGCTGCAGGGTAGGAAATCTCTACAGAGGGATCTGGACAGGCTGGATCGGTGGCCTGAGGCCAAATGTATGAGGTTCAACAAGGCTCAGTGCCGAGTCCTAACTTGGGTCACAACAGCCCCAGGCAATGCTACAGGCTTGGGGAAGAGTGGCTGGAAAGTTGCCCAGAGGAAAAGGACCTGGGGGTGCTGGTCGACAGCCGGCTGAATGTGAGCCAGCAGTGTGCCCAGGTGGCCAAGGAGGCCAACAGCAACCTGGCTTGTATCAGGAACAGTGTGGCCAGCAGGACCAGGGCAGTGATTGTCCCCCTGTACTCAGCACTGGTGAGGCTGCACCTTGAGTACTGTGTTCAGTTTTGGGTCCCTCACTACAAGAAAGACATTGAGGTGCTGGAGTGTGTCCAGAGAAGGGCAACAAAGTGGTGAAGTCTTATGAGGAGCAGCTGAGGGAACTGGGGTTGTTTAGCCTGGAGAAAAGAATGCTCAGGGGAGACCTTATTGCTCTGTACAACTGCCTGAAAGGAGCCAGATGGGGGTTGGTCTCTTCTCCCAAGTAACAAAGATAGGACAAGAGGAAAATGGCTTCAAGTTGTGCCAGGGAAGGTTCAGATTGGATATTAAAAAAAATTTCTTCACTGAAGGGCTGTCAATCACTGGAACAGGCTGCCCAGGGAAGTGGTGGATTCACCATCCCTGGAGGTATTTAAAAGATGTGTAGATGTGGTGCTCAGGGACAGGGTTTAGTGGTGGACTTGGCACTGTTAGGTTAACTGTTGGACTTGATGATCTTAAAGGTCTTTTCCAACCAAAACGATTCTGTAGTTCTATGATTTTACACCAAAAGCAATTAACCACTGGGACAATTTTTCAGGGCCTGATGGACTCTGTATGACTAGAAACGTTCAGACCAAGATTGTATTTTTTTAGCCTACAGGCTATACCTCAAAAACTATGATTTTGATGCAGCAATGATAGGTTAGAATGTTTTGGCATGTGATCGTAATAGTTTTCTCTACTCTTAAAATCTATGAGGTTTCTTTTATGGAAGAACAGAAATTTTGTCTTCCATCTGTTTGACTTATCAACTTTGCTTCTACTCATCCTAAATTTTTGTGTTCTCAGCTTTATCCCACTATTTCTATTTTATATCCATATTTAGGGAACTTCAGATAATTGTCTTTACTCACCAAACTCCAAGAAATATTCCTACAGAATAGTCTTATGTTCCTATCTCTATGTTACATACCTTTTATTTTGCAAGACTTTGATTAAAAAAAAAAAAAAAAAAACACTCTGTAATTTAATGGTGTTTTGTAAGGCAATCGCATTACAACCAACATACCAAAAATACAAAATCACTTCCAAAAACTTTCTTCTTAGTACATTATAAGTGCCTGACCTCTACTGACCCATCTGATATACGCAGAGGTTTCTAAACTGTTTTGCTTCATTTGTTCTAGAACATTGCTAGATTTTAGGCTCTTCAGAGCTGCTGTGACTCATCTAGCAAACTCTTCCAGGCCTACATGTCTTTTTACTCATATTAATCCAATGCGTGTAAAAAATACTGGAAAGTTATTACTGTCTGTATGGCTCACTGGTTTTTGAGCACATTTTGCTTAAACTCATATAACAGTAGGACTACGTGAGATGTTGCATCACAAGGATTTTCTCTAACTGAGACATACTGCATCTGTTGTGTTAGTTTCTGTTTATATATCACTTTCCAGCTACATATTAGTCTTAACACCATTGCTCTTTCATAAACCCCTCCAGTATTTCTACCTTGTGGCTAGTGTGGAGCACCGCCAGAGAGCCAGTGAAATGCTCATATACCTGTTGAACTGTTGTGTCTCAGCACGGAGATTAATTTCACCTAGTTCCCTTATCTGGTACCTTGTTAATGGTATTTCTCTTTAATACTTCTCTTTCCTTTGGCCTAGACTTAAAAGCTAATTTCAGTGGTTAGCAATTGCTGTATTCTATCACTTAAAATCAGGATCATGATTCGTTCTTCACATCTTCTGTCCTTTGACACCCTTTTTTATGCCTTTCCCAGACATACTGGCAGCAATTCAGTGAAGCTGGTCACAGCCATCATTCTCTTCACACTGGTACGGTATATGAGAAGGCTGAGTATTTTGGCTTTATGAAATTCAGTGGAGGAAGTAGTCTCAAAGAGAGTTGAAATTCAAGATCATCTTGATCCAAGTTGTAGCACTTGCTTCTTAACACTCTCTGGTTCTGTGATAATCACAATCTGGATTTCATAACAGTGTAAAGCTCCTACAGAGTGTCTCGGATTGTAACGCAGGACAGAAATAGACTACTTAAAGTTTTCTCTCATCACAGCTATCCCTTTATGGCTTTCTTTTGGTTGCTTGCATTCCTTAGATTGCAGCTAGATACTGAATTTCGAGTATAACAGATTAAGGCAATATCCAAATCATTTGGGAACCTAGCACTTTCTGGAAATCAGAAACTGCTGCTTTATGCAATCTATGTTTAGAATTACTAGCAGAAGGGAGTGACTTTTAAGGGAAATGGAAATAAGGCAGTTATATTGCTTTTTGCTTTTTATCCCTATTATGGCAGTTTTACTTGCTGCTGACCATCTCCTAGAGATATTGCCATATCATTTCCCTGCTTCCACAGATCCATCTAGTCATACATCTTTCTTCCACTCTATTTTTGCCTCCTATACTCCAGGCTTCCTGTGGTCCATGTAGTTCATCAAATGTTCTTCCTTGGTCCTTTCTTCCCACAACCTTATATGCCCTTGGCTCTTCAGCATCAAACTGCAGTCTTTCTTGTTTCTCTGTTTCCAGTTACAGCATTTGATTCCTATTTGCATCAAGCGTATGACGTGACCATGAACCTCCTATAACCGCTTTGTAAATCTCTTCTTTGGTTCCTAAAGAATTAAGGATAACAATGTTTCCCCACTACGTTGTCTTCTTAGAGGCAGCATCCTCATAAATCCCTCTGTGCCAGCTGCATGCTGCATGCTGCATGCGCTGATAATCCCCAGACGAGGTGACATTGTTGAACCATAATCCATAGTCTCCTTGTTGCTTCTTCGTATTTGCTAACTCTGTTCTTTTAATAGCCAAACACAATAATCTTCCAAGTGACAACTAAGGCCTCATCTTATCTGCATGAAGCAGCAGAGGATCCAAGTAAGGCTAGAATGGGAATTTGCTTCCTGCCTCATCCCAGCAACCCTGCAATATGTGCTGCCTGCTCACGCGGATGCTGGTTTGTAGTGTCTCCCCACACCAGCTCCCAGCATATGGGAAGACACATCTTCTTGTGGGGACTGGGAGTGGGACCATGGTGAGGAGCACTGAAGGACCTGACTGACTAGAAGGTACTTGTCTCTCAGCATCCTGGCACCTTTTCCTACATCTGTTGAAATTATCTCATTGCTCTTCAGAAAAAGTATTGATAAAATAAGCTAGGCTGTACTGTTCATCTGCACTTTTCTTTTTGGATTTTGATGGGTGAAAATCTGCCATGGGCTGCAGGACCTGTGTTGCTAATTGCCTAAGTGGGGTCTGTTTGTGCTCCCTCAGGCAGAGTCCAGCTTTTAGATTTTACCTGTGTCTCAGATCCCCATCTGTCAAGTGCCTACAGTAAGGACCTCCACTGACTGGAGAGAGCTCTGAAGAGTCGCACGATGCCTGTGTCAGGAAGGACTTCCTGGCTTGGTCCTGGTATGAGCAGAGAAACAAGAGCATCATGAAACAGAAGGGCTCCTTGAATCAGATACTTCTGAATGCTTGACTAAGATGTGTTTCTATTTTTCTATTAGAAAAAACAAATATTGTTGGCTTTGTAGTGAGGCAAAACATGTATGTGATTTGTCAGAGAAGAAACTTCTCTATTTTACCCTCTGTCAATCTTCCCCATTCCCAAAACTCTTCTCAATAAATCAGTGTGGAAATGGCAGAAATCATGCCCTTTTCTTCCTGGCTTCTCATTGCCATGGCTAAATTTACAGCATGAGTCTATCAAAGTCAATGAAATTGCCTCAGAAATTAATTTGTCTGCAATATCTTGCAACAGATGTGATGTTGGCTTCTGCTTTTATTATTCCTGTGCTTGTAGCATGGCCCTGTTGTGTGAGATCAATTCCAGGCCCTGAGAACCCTGCAACACAAACTCACTCTGGAGACAGAGAGAAGGGAAATCAGAAATATTTAACCAATGTCACAGAGAAGACCTGGCTTTAGAAATTTAACATGGCCCTCACATCTGTCTTGCATGGTCTGATTTTGGACCATGCTACCCAACTGCTATAAAATACAGGTGAGAGTAACCATGGAGGAGGCCATATGTCTTCTTGGGAACCTGTCCAAGGACTTGCCATCACCACATGAAAAGAGAGAAAACAACAAGCCACTCAAACTACTTTCTGATTTAATACTTGTGATTTAAATATTTTATCTCACTACAAAGAATTTATTTGTCATAGACATAACTGAACTTTGTTGGAATCAGGCCACGAGTTACTTGGCTAAGAAGGGTGTTGTTGCAGAGGTGGAGGTGCATTGCACCACTGGGATATAGTTGTTTGCTTCATGTTTGGTCATCAGCCACCACCACATCTCTGTCAAGAGGACTGAGACAGCTGATCTAGCACTGTTGATGTCAATGCTGTGCACTCTGGGACTTCCATTCAAGTGCACATTACCATTTAAGGTGAAAGAAGATAAAGAAGGGAAGCATCTTGCTCATCTGCTTGATCTGCACCCGGACATGCCCACCCAAAGAGCTACAAGCAAGTAAGACTAACCATATTCTCTTAGGAGAGCTATTATGATATTGGGAAGGTCAGAGTCTTGACAGAAATACCTCAGACATACTAGATATTGGCTGATAAAGAGGAAAATTCTTTTGCTCAGTGGAAAGATAAATGAACAAGAGTAGCAGCCACTGTGCCAGCAGAATTGCTACAGGTGCCAGATTCACCAGAGAAGTAGCAACAACAATGGCAAACAATCTGATATCAGCATCTTTCTGCTCAAGTATCTGGCTGAAGTCACAGCATAATTAACCTTGGCTGGGTTATAAGATCAGCAATGTCCTGAAGAGACTTGCACTGAAAGAATATATACTGTCATATATGTGAGTCAGAAAATCATATAAAAATCTTACCAGTAATTTTGCATATGGCATTTCACAGCTAAATATGAGCATTTATAGGAGTGAAATATGCTAAAGGTGACATATAAGGCCTGAACCTTTGTAAGAGAACTTTTTTTTTTGCACCTTAGAAGTGCATCCAGAGTCACAAGTGGGATGATAACTATACTTTCATGGTTACCAAAGTGCTAGTGTAATAACTAACTATGGTTATCAAAATGCTATTGATTTGGTGTACTCTTCCTTAATATGCAGTTCAGCTGTCATGTGCTTTCACACCAGAGAAGAAGGCATTACCTCCCCAGAAAACACCAGCAGGCAGTTGTGCGCAGCCGTTCCTGTGTTGTGTAGTTGTTTTATGAAGAGACTCTCATTTTTTGTCTTAGTGGCTGCCACCCCACCTGGGCCGGGCAAACAGCAGCTCTCATTGCAAGACTGTCGATGAGGCTTTATCCTGTTTCATCCTCCAGCATTGCAATGTATTTAGGTAAGAAAAAGCCCCAAAGTTACCACTTAAATATGGATTAAAGCCAGAGTTTTCTCCTTTAAACATGTTTTATTGAGTAAGAAGGTTAAAACTTGGAAAATTACTGACCAGGTTTTTGATCTGAGAACCAAACCTGGAACAGAACAAGCAACCATAAGCACTTTTATGCTCTTCTGCCAGTAACACCTTCTTGCACAAAAATGGAACATCTGTCTAATACGGAGAAAATGTGGGGGAAATAATTTAGATGAAAGAGTGTCCTTGGATGGGTGAAGAGATTCAAGATGAGACTCAGGAGAGAAAGAAAAAGAAAGAAAAAAAGCACCTCAAAAGAAACAACCACACATCCTGAATCTTTTATCTAGTCTATGAAGTTTTAATGACTTAAGTTTCTTATTTATGCTAGTTAAAATATTTTTAATATCTTTCTATAAAAATAAATTTCTTCTCTGACAGAAGAAAAGGCATAAGAGACATATTCTCAGGAACAGCTACTATAATTACACTGTAGTTACAATGAGATGATAACAGGGCTACATTGCAGTCAACTTTGAGATACTTTTCATGCCCATTTTTCACATTATTGATTTTTTTCTTGATTTCTTTCATGCTTAATAAGCACAATTTGTGGCACAGAAGTAGTAAAAAAAGCATTTTAGCCTAAAATATAATTATACAGAAACAACTTCAAAATTACAGGATAATTGAAATGCTATTACCCTCTACAAGCAGTTTTATATAATGAAGTGTACAACCGTGAATGTATAACTGACAGCTTGCAAAGTGATCAGATACTACAGCGGCAGATCTGGTAGGAAACTGAATTCAGGTGTCTTAAAAAAAATCAGTGGGTCTTCCTTCAGCTGGCATATCAGGTCCATGGAAGGGTCTACGCTCAAAAGCTGCAGTTCACTCATCCTTATTTGTTTTAAATAGACTATTCAAAAATACAGATTAGTATACAGTATTTGCTGTATACTCTTTGCTCATCTAAGTATTTTAATGTAATTTCAGCTTTAGATTTCTGTCGTTCCAACATGCCCTTAACTCCAGTATAACTAGGAGCAGTCTGAAAGGAGGAATCTTTGACTTATGAATTAAAATATGAGTCTGATAATTAATGAATTACAATAGCAGCATTGCTCTATATTTTGAGCCAAATGAAATAAAGAGGCTAGGGGGATTCTTTAATAACAATAAACATGGAACTCTAATTCCTTTTTATGCTCTGTGATCGCATACAAAAGATCTAATAAAAATAATTGCATTAGAAGTCCTATTTTTGGAGAAATGCATAGCTAGTATTTAGGAAGACTCTTATTGCTCTGATTTATCTATTAATGAAGCAAAACCTAGTTAATTACCTAATTTGCATGATATTTTGCATCCACATAGATGCTGGGATGAGCACTGGGGAGAGGTTTTGCATGAATCAATTTTTAATAAGGCAATAAAGTCGGCTGGGTTGACTCTGCAGATCAAATCACTGGATGTTTTTCTCCTGATAGACTGAGAACTTGTAAATCAAGGTACAGATCAAACAAATGACCTGGGGAAGGCAAGACCTTTCCTCCTCCACTGCCAAGGTCCTATTACTGTACTGGAGCTGCTAATTCGTAACCTGCTTGAGGTCCCATGTTACTGTCCCATGGCCTTGAGTGGAAGCAGTGAGGAGGACATTGTACCTTGTAGCTTCCTATCTCTTACCTTCTTCCCTGCCTGCTCCACAGCACCGTTGCTCTAAGGCAGGATATAACCTTGAAAACTGACAGCCAGAGTTGGGTCAGTAATATCAAGGTAAGCATTCTGCTGCTTTTGCCTCCTTTTTACATCACACTTTCTACGTTCCTGTTATGGTTTAACCTAGCAAGCAGCTAAAACAACCACACAGCCGTTTGCTCACTCCCACACTCTGCCCCAAGGGATGGGGGAGACAATCAGAAGGAAAAAAAGGTAAAACTCTAAAACTCATGGGTAGAGATAAAGACAGTTTAACAGGACAGAAAAGGAATAATGATAATAATAATAATAATAATAATAATAATAGAATATACAAAACAAGTGATGGACAGAACAATCTCCCAGCCAGCCCCCCAGTTATATACAGAACGTGACACCATATGGTATGGAATATCCCTTGGGCCAGTTTGGGTCAGCTGTCCTGGCTGTGCTCTTCCAGCTTCTTGGGTGCCCCCACCTTCTCATTGGCAGGGCAGTATGGGAAGCTGAAAAGTCCTTGACTGCTTGGCAACAACTAAATTATTAGTGTGTTATCAGCATTATTCTCATCCTAAATCCAAAACACAGCACTACACCAGCTGCTAGGAAGAAAATTAACTCCATCCTAGCTGAAACTGGGACAGCTCCATGGTGTTTCTTCTCACTCTTTCTCTTTGCCTTGATGCCCTTGTGTTGGCATGCCTTTTTTCAACCTACCTATCCTCCCACCAGCAGGTGCTTGATGTTTCTGCACCCCATGTATCTTCTAGGAGACAGTGCCTCAAGAAAAAAAGACTTATACAATTTTCCCTGAGGCCTTCCCAAGCCCTGTGCAGCACAGAGTCTGATTTTCCATGTAAAGATGATTTGCACAAGAGTGCATCTTCCCTAACATTAGCTATTTAAAACCAAGGCATTCATTCTAGGCCAGTTAGTTGTCCGGGCTGAGCCTGCGGTGGCCAGACAGAGCGGTACCTCCAGAGAGTGCTTCTTTTGAAGTGGGAGTTGGAAATGGGTTTGAATCCCCTCTTTGATGTTCTCTTCTCTGTGTTGACAAGAAAGGGAGCCAAGGACAACAAATTTAGATTATACACAAAACTTTACATGGCTAAAGTTAGGAGAGATTAATTTCTTCCTTAGGGTCTTCTGAAAAACTCCCGCATGCTCTATGCAAGCACAGAAATAGTGCCATTAAATACGAAAACTCATGAAACAAACTAGGTCTTAAAATTCAAACATCTGCCATTGCAGAAATGAGGGGATTTGGCAGGAAAGAGCTCTCCAAAGAACAGTCCATAGTCTTCCGATCTCTGCTGCTTCAAGTAACAGCTATAACGTATGAGCCATTTAATACTGAAAAGAGGGCAGACTCTCATCACTGGAGAAAAATTACTAGTTCTGGAGATTCAGCTACAGCACAAAAGTAACAACCAGCTAAAAAAAAATATTGTCCTAATTACACGGGGTCATATATTGAAATATGGTAATTTGAGTGCTGAGTCACCAAGAGTGCTGAGGAAAGATTTTCTGCTATAAAACAAAATTGGTGAAGTCTGTGTTTTCTGTTTTTAAAGCCATTGTTGGGAATATGATAAATAAAACCACATGGGCTTTTGATCTAATCAATGCAATTGTGCTTGACTTTAATCCACCATTTTTTAATATATTTGGAGTTTAATTCAGATTATTTACCTTTGTGTCTAAGATGAATTTTAACAACTAACGTGATATGGAAGCTCAAAGAGCAATTCAAGCTCCTTATTATCCAGGGCAGAAAGACAGTGGTTATCTCCGGACCCAGCAGAAAGATGCCTACACAGAAATTCATCCTGTGTATCTTACCTATTCAAAAGTTAGACTTATAGCCTAAATTAGAGTAGAGAAGTGCCACCTCCAGTGCCAAGTGCTTGTAATAACATCCGTACCATAAATATCTGACCATGCTTTCCTGTTTGGATGTAGAGATCCTACATCAATGTTTTCACCTGGGCTGCTTCTTTGAGTTGTAACGGGCAGAGTGTGGGATAAATAACCTGGTGTGTACCAGGCCATTGCTCATCTGCAGCTTCTCTGAGAATAATGAGAGATCTGTGTAGCTCTCATGCTCATGAGATAATCCTCTCTTGGCATGCCATGGAAACCTGATGGCATATAATTCATAGGAGATAAAAAGACATCCAGATATGGGCTTTAAAAAGTGCTTGGCTTCATTGAAAAATGTCCCAGCAGCCTCTGTTTCCCTAGCATTGTGCAAGGGAGGACAAAGGCCATCTGATAGCACAAAAAGAAAACAAGATGATAAAAGTCTCAACTCAATTTTAAGGGTAATCACCTACTCTCTCTGTTCTCTAAATGCCTCCCTGACATTAGTCCAATAATTGCCTGTGGGCACTTTTGAGATTTTGATCTGAATTGCCTAGCTGCCAGAAAGATAACGAAGTAGTGCTAGATCATGCCAAAAACGAAAATATAACCCAATAGATTTGAGTATTATCCTAACTACTATTATCATAACATAGAAAACATAATACAACACTGGGACCCAAAATTCTGCAGCAATGTGTCCATACTCTCCTTATTTTAAATTATGATGCTCTTGAGGAATGATATAAAAATTTCCAGTGTGAGGCTAAAATTTCCATCTTAAAGTAGCACACAAATGTGTGGCAGGGTGACCATAAATCAGTCTCAGTCCAATGATGCATACAATGAATTGAGCTGTGCTGTTTTACCCAAGAATTTTTCCCTGAGCATTATTTTCAGCCCTGGGTGATGCACCAATGGAGCCCATTGCTTCGCACAGCACAGGTTCACATATATATCAGCACTGTGTCCATATTTGAATCAGGGTGGCATCACTACCAAATATTGGTGGGCTCCATTTCTGAACCACAATGCTGGAAAAATGCACAGAAACTAGAGGTAGTAGAAAAACTGTCTGTTCCAGAATTTAATAAGGAAACAGCTGGTAATTTAAGTAACTTACTTTTAGGAAACAGGTATGTGAGAACAAGGACAGAAGTTCATCCCTTAAATCATCTCTCCTGTTTCCTCTCCTCTTTTTTTTTTTTTTCCTCAGAACATCTTTCTCTGGCATCTTAAAATCACAGTAAAAGTCACCTCTGGGAATAATAGTCCAGGCATCCCTGAGCTTAAGCTCTGCTTGAGAGCAAAATAATGTGATTCCTCTCTAATTGCCATAAACTTAGCACACTTAGTGCAACTAGATGTCAAAATTTTAAATTCCCTAATTAGGCTGGCATTTAGTTACTCTATCCAATGAGATAGGAAAATTATCTTAAAATAGAACTAAGTATATAAATATATGTTTGTATTTCTAAGGATAGAATTAAAGTGTCTTGTTTCATTTGTGAGATCCTTGCGATTTTTTCTGCAGCTGAATCTGAGGTCTGACAAAGTAAGAACATGTCTCTGGGCTGATTAAATGAAGTGAATTTCACAGCCTTGGCAGATTTGGGTTGAAGGTCTCCTGATACAGTAATGTTGCATGCTCCAGTCCCAAGAGGTGGGAGAGGATAGGTTCAGGTTTGCTGAGGGCTGGGGTTTTTATGAAGGGTTTATTGCCACTTTGCATTGGTCTGTGCTAAGAGATGCTTCCTCCGTGAGGAAAAGCAGCTGGCACTGGCAGTTTTCAAGTAAAATTCTTTGAAGGACAGAATAACAAAACAGAACATTGTGATCTTCTGATGTGACCTCCCTTCTGGAACTGACAATAGAAATTCTTGCATTTCTGGAACCAACTGCGTAAACCAAAAAAGAATGAAAGACAAGACACTATCATCCTACTTGTTTTGTTACTTACCTTAATTCCACTGAATTGGTGTGAGCCCTAGATTCATGGCTCTTGTGAAAAGCACAGATGGAGGTTTTTCAAGATGGTACCCCAAAATGAGTGAAAATTTCTGAAAACGTAGGATGCAAAACTGTTATTCCCCAAGTCTACTACATTGGGTCAGACAGAAGGAAAACAGGCAATAGGCAGAGAGTAGCTGGGAAGGAATATGGCCATGGGGAATAAAAACACTCATGAGGAGGGTATAGGAACAGAGATAAGCCCTTGGCAGAAGTACAGTTTTTGTGAGTTTGTCAGTAATGGCAACCCAAAGGAAACCTGGTTCTTACAAAAGGGAGAAAAAAACAAACCAAAACAAAATAGAGAAGGAACTTACATAAAGAGGAGAAGGACTAGGCCAAAGGGAAAGGCAAAGTGAGTTTGCTTGAGGGCTGGCCATGATGCTCAAAGAGATAGAGATGGAAACATTTTCTAGTGAGATGGAGGTGATGACAACCAGGAATACAAGTTCCAGAGTCCTCACCTACCTCATAGTCTGCACTGATAATCAACAGCCATGTGTTGAAAAAAGCCCCACTGTTGTCATCACTGGGTATTTCCCCACTTCCAGCACCTGTTGGTACAAAATTCTCCCCTGCAGTGCTTGGGCTGTAGAGAACATGAGTGAGGTTGTGTGACATTGCAGCCATTGCCAAGATGTGCCTTTCTTCTTTCTGTTGTAAGTTCATTTCTCATTCATTCCTACTCACACAGTGTTACATCTTGCTCCTCTAATGATTAGACTTTTTTTTACTCAAACAGAAAAGCACCTCTTAAAATAAATCCTCCATCATATCTCAGGGAAAAAATTGTGAGTTTAATTTTCCATGGTGAAGTTGGTAGGCCAGATATTGTTCCTTCCCTGGTGTTCGTACTCTTCCCTTGTTTATTATTGCATTCCCTTCACCTTGTGTTTTATTTTTCTCAGAGCATGAAATAGAAACTTCCTCCTTGACTGAGTTTTGAAGACAGGAAGTTATCGCAAGCTGCTTCTGAATTAGACTCCTTTCTTCAACTCATGGCTATTTTCCTGGAAATACCTCATATCATCTATTTGACACCTTTCTCTGATGCAACCTGAGGTTCCCTCTGCTCTCTCCTAACTTCAGGTGCTTCAGCTGAGATTCCTGCTTGCCCAAGGCACTCTCTACAGCCAAAGGGAAAGAGGGATCTCCAGTAGATGTCTCTGATCTCAGTAACCTATCTCTTCCTAGTGGTTATAAGGAAACCTGGTGTAACTAACTTCTATTATAGGTACCTGTCAATTGCCTGAAATTAGGTGGGGTGAAGCCAGGCAGCAGCATCTAAAACTGAATGCCATATTCCATGTAGAATCTATACAGACATTGTACCATCTCCATCCCATAGCCTGTTGCTGACCTAAACTGGATGAGACTTTCTTTGCAACCATGCAATATGGAAAAACACCTGCTCAATCTGATCTTTTTCAGCAGTAACCATCACTAGTTACAACTGTATCTGGATCTTGTCTTCTTTTTTGTTATTATTTTCATAACAATTTTCATTGTGATTTCTTCTGTCTATGAAAATAATTCTGTTGAGTTTTGATGATGACATTTTTAGAATCATAGAATAGTTTGGGTTGGAAGGGACCTCAAAGATCATCTAGTTCCAACCTCCCTGCCATGGGCACCCTCCACTAGACCAGGTTGCCCAAAGCCCCATCCAACCTGGCCTTGAGCACTTCCAGGGATGGGGACTCCCCAACTTCTCTGGGAAACCTGTTCCAGTGCCGCACCACCCTCACAGGGAAGAATTTCTTTCTAACATCTAATTTAAATCTACCCTCTTTTAGTTTAAAGCCATTACCCCTTGTCCTATCATTCCATGCTTTTGTGAACAGTCCCTCTCCGTCTTTCCTGTAGACCGCTTTAGGTACGGGAAGGCTGCTGTAAGGGCTCCTCAGAGCCTTCTCTTCTCCAGGGTGAACGACCCTGACTCTCTCAGCCTGTCTTCACAGGAGAGGTGCTCTAGCCCTCTCATTATCTTTGTGGCCTCCTCTGGACTTGCTCCAACAGGTCCATGTCTTGTACTGGAGACCCCAAGGCTGGATGCAGTACCACAGGTGGGGTATCACAAGAGCAGAGTGGAGGGGCAGAATCCCCTCCCTGGACCTGCTGGTCATGCTGCTTTTGATGCAGCCCAGGATATAGTTGGCTTTCTGGGCTGCATGTGCACATTGCCAGGTCATGATGAGACAGTCAGGTCAGGCTAAGAGAAAACAATAGACAGAGCCCCTCCCCCACTCCTGGTAAACTGAAGGCCATCTCTTACTCTTCAGTCTCTTCAAAACTTTATTTGCTCTTTTTTTGAATTACTGAATCACGTGTACAACTGCCAGCAATGAAGCTGGAGCTTAGGAGGCTAAAATATGAGAGGAAAATCTCATCTAAGCTTTGCAGTAGACTTCTGTGATAATTGCATCCAGCATCATTCACCACCACCAGGGAATATTCCATGAATTATCTCTTTAATCTATTTCTTTGTTGGCAGTTTTAGCCAAAAGGAAAGAAAACTATGGATTAGCTATTGGACTGATGTGAATAAGAATACTTCCAGTTAACTCTGTAGGCTTATGTTCTCTAACAACCTGTGGTGGATATGGTGCTATTTACCTCTCATGAAAGAATGTAGAAATACAATGCAATAAAATATACCTTGACACATCTGTGGTCTTTCACTATCATCAAATAACAATATTAATAAAGGTACAAACTGTTATGCAGTTGAGAATATCTACATCTGCTTTTATCTTTCTTTTTTGCATTTATGCCATACTGGATATTTTGAGGGACTAAGCAAAAAGTTCACTTTTTCTAGACTGGAAAGTGGGATGGGGGTAATCATATAATCTTAGCTGGCCTCAAAAGGGAAATTATTTTCTCTCTACTTAGTACTAGTGAGAACTTGCCTTATTTGTATATTGTGTTAATTAAGGAAAGAAAATTTTAAAAGGCAGTCTGTGAAAGCATGCTATTTTCTTTAAACTTCAAGGTGTTAGTGTTTCTCCTAAGAATAAAGCAGGCACATAAATTTATATTGTAATTTTATAACGGATGTCTCTAGCAGATGGCACATTTTAACAAGGTTGAAAAATCCCTATGGGCTCAAAAGAAGAACAGGGAACATAACAAACATTTCATAAGGAAGCTAAATCCAATATATTTAAAAAACAAAAGAAGACTTTTTTCCAGTAGCCAACCTATATACTGAATGTTTTTATTCTCAGGGGTCTTTAAAACAAAAACAAACCCCAACCACGTTAAACATACTTGAAATTCATTTTGATCTCCTCTAGGATGTTTGTCATTAATGCTTTACCTCCAGTTTCCACCACAGGCATGCTTAAAGAATTCTACAGAGAATTACTAAAAGTAACAGTGTATTTATATTTCTTAAGGGCTGTGACAAAAAAAAAATATCACCCCTTCCTAAATTTCCATCAAGACAGCCTCATCCTTGGTGTAACTTCTTAGATGACTAGAGATCTACTTGAATAAAATGAAGCTGAACCAATGGAGCTCATTTACACATGAGTGAATCCAAAATAATTTAAGAAATTTTAACAGATGTACTTGGGTTTCAGAGAGCATAATTGAGATGGCAATTCAGAAAAGTATTTAAGCACAAACATAACTCCATTTCTGTTCATGCTTAGCTTTAAACACACATTTAAATCCAATCACTTAAGTACATGCTTAAGTATTTTCCAGAAAGGGATGCTTTTCTGAATCACAGCCTAGAGTCTAGAGTGATTTTTCACATTTTATGATGTGCAATATATTTAGGTAATTTAGGCACTCAGAATGTGAAACTTAAAGTGGAAATGATGTTTTAGAATAACCTTACTGTTTATTATACAGGCTTGGCTTGTGGCTCTGCATTTATGGCCATTCTGACTTCTTTTTCTACACAAAAAAAAATTTAAATTCCTCATTTTTTCCAGAGAGCTTCAGATACTTCACCATTAAGTTTTGAACTCTTAGTCAGTAGGTCTAGACAGCCCCATGAAAAATAGTGAGGAAAACCAGGTGATATATGCTATATGGCAAACAATGTATGTGGAATTTCAAAGCTCTGTTGGAATACCTTGACAAGTCAAAAAGGTTAACTATTGAGATAGCCACCTTTGTTTCACATCCAAGCATTTACAAAGCTCTCTTGTGAAACACATACTACGTCAATTTATTCTCAGACTCTGAACTGCAAGATTTGTGATACTTAAGAATTCAGATCTTACCCACACATCAGTCTTCATAAAGACTCTTTTGCAAGATTAATCTCTTTCAGAAGATCAGTCATTACAGGGAAGAGGATGGGAAACTTGAGATTTAATACTCTTTATATCCTGTGTACTGTCTAGCATGATTAAGTCTTTGGATAATATTTTAAAATAAATAAACCATAATTATTATTATCAATTAACTTCTTAATATTTCTCAGTAGAAAGAGTTACCTATCTTAGGTACCTGGAGGATCTCCTTTCTCTCTCCAGTGACAAGAGAGAGCACAGATGATAATTTTGGACTAGGTCCCTTTCTCCTTGGCTGGAGACAGGGAAGGTGACTCCCGGACACCCTTGGTGTCCATGATGTTATCTTCGCTATGGACTGATCCATTACTGCAGTAGAGGCATCTCCATTTCCAGACACTTCTAGATTCTCTGAGACCACAAGGCAGTAGCTGAGGAAGTGTGACATAAAGTCATGCTTCATTATGGTATTTATGGAAGCCATTTTGGGGTTTTGCATTTATTTTCTCACTTTTTATTTCTAAAGCATAGCTGATCAGAAAATACATTTTAAAAGCATTATCAGCTAAAGAGTTTCTACATGAAAGCACATGCTTTCCCCACTGCGTAACATTTGTTTGACAAAAACAAAACAAAACCATTGACGCTGCTTTTCAGCAAACACTTGTTTTTAGGCAAACATCAACATATTTAGACTGCAAGACATCTGGGGTTTCCAGTTATCTGGAATTGGTTAAAAGTTCCAGCTACGTGACAGTGGAAACAGTAAAAAAATAAGACATCCCTTGAAAAGATGAGCTTTCTGATAGAAAATAACTTGTTTTTTCTCACTGACTCTGATATTCTGAACTGTTATTTTCTTCTTTATAAGCACAGCTTCTTGAAATACTGTGCAGTCTTATTCTGAATGAGATTTTCTGTGGCTGTGTATCTATTTTTGTAGACATATATCTACTGTGTTCACCTACATCTGTTTAGATATCTTGCATAAGAAAAGAAAGTGGGCTGATATTTCTTCACGCTTCAGGCTCTTCATGTTCTCTACGCCCTCACATTTCTGAACTGATAACATTACTGGTGCCACTACCACAACACTACAGCTAAATATTCTTGGCTATTTTTGCAATTAGGTTTTTGTTTAGATTAATGTCATAGAAGATAATTTCTTCCTTCCCCCGCATTTGAATCTCTTCAAATAAAATATATTATAGCCTTTGAGCTATAAAGGACCTACGCTAATGCATTTCTAATCCTGACAGATGTCTCTGGACAATATTTTAGTAAAATATATTTACTGCCAAATGGGTTTTCAAAGTTAATGTTCCATTGTTAAAAATGGTATTTCATGGTAATTTGAGTTCTTTCTGAATTTAGGACACTTCACTGTGCAAGAATGTAGCCTCATCAGAAAGAAAAATGAATTCATATGAGTGGCATCCTGCTTTAGTTTCCAATTTACACCTTCTTGCTCAGTACAACTAGATCTGTTTTGCTGGAGAAATACACAGTGAAATAAAAAGATGTTTAAATCCAAAAAGTGTATCTTCCAAACCCATTTTTATTGAAGCTTGCAATATGTTTTTCTGGTATTATATATGAAAGAGAAATGTTTTGAGGCTTATTGCCCCTTTAGGGAAAAAAAAACAACCAAACAAACAAAAAAAACAACAAATTGTTGGCAATTCAATCCAATAGTGTGGGAAAAGGGAAAAACACAGAGGAGGCTGCAAAGCTTTGCCTACCTCACGTGACATGACGCATATAATGGGTTGTATTATAGTGTTGGGAGGACATCCTTTGTCACCTCTCCCTTTCTCAAATTCCAACCCCTCTAATAAATTTGTGACCTTTTTGATTTGAACTCACGTTAAAGCACACAACCACTATAAGATGTTGTAAATTTGTCTCCAGGCTGAACTACAGGTTTAGATCAAAGTCAATGCTTGTAGAAGATGTGAAAAATTATGTTCCTTCATATCTCCACCTCATCTTTGGAAAGACAGGAAGGAGAAAAATAACATTCTTTGATCTCTTCTTTTCCACAGTTACAAATCAAGAAAAGCCTGAGTTTTCTGAACTAAACTTTTCCATTTATACTCACTCTTTTTGTTCTTCTTGATGTGTGCAAGACTCTGCCAATGTTTGCTGACCTCACAGAAAATGCTTGCTGAACTTTGATTGTAAAACTTGACTTCCAGACATCTTAGTTAAGATAGATGCTGGTTTTATTATAAGGTATACAATACTTTTTTTAAAAAGTCACCTTGGGAGATTGTCATATTGCACTAAGGACTTATTCCTGCACTGACAGCTTATCCTATTCCCAGCTGTGGGGAAGATTACCTACGATTGGACTGACTAAAGAAACATCACTTATGAAACTTGGTAGCGGCTAGTGCTGTTGACGGTGACTACCAAACATGTTCAGGTAGTCCCCTAGGTTTGAGGGTTAAGTTCCTGTGCACCTCAGAAGATCTAGAAAAAACAGAGTTTTTTTTATTCATAAGACACTTCTACCAACCAAAGAAAAAGTTAGCACAGAATTACTGAACTGTGTTAATTATTTATTCTGACAGTCTGAACAAGCAATTGAATTGAGATAGTTTGGGAGTCTCTGTTGACTAATAAGGGAGAAATATTCAAGAGCTTAAAGGCAAGGAGTGAATCAAGAGTGAGTGTTTATTAATACATGATTGAATTTACTACTCCAAGGAGAAGTTTATTAGTATGTTATAGCTCTTTGGTCTTCATATACAGAAAAGGATAATTTGGAAAGACTTTACAGTTGTTAGGCAGACTCTGAAACATAAAATCATTAAGATAGTAAAAAGTTAGAGGGAAAATCCTGAAGGAGAACAGATAAAATGTACATCGATCATCATTCTTATACAAAGTGTAAACTAGACAAACAGGAAAGAAATGAGGTAACTAAATGACTTTTTTTTTTTTTTTAGTGAAGACTAAAAAGGAATTATACAGAATAAAACATTTATTATCACAGAAAACCAGAAAGACAACAGACAGATCCTGAGCTTGTTTTACTTGGTTTAACTCTCTAGGTTTCAGTATTATGATGCCAACTAACTCTTGCCGAGCAGTGAAAGCTTTGTAAGAAACAAATTAGAAGGCAAAATTAAAATCCTGAGACTCACAGAAGCCAGAAGAAATAAAAGGTGGGCTTCATCTGTCATAACTTTAGCCATGCACAGTATAACTGTCTGAGCTGGTTCCCTGAGCGAGTCATTGTAGGTTCCCTTTGTAATCAATGGCATGAAATATGCACTGTTGGGTCATAATTCATCCGTCCTGATTTAGAAACCCTCCTAGATTGAAATGAATTGTCCCCTAAAAACATTCCTCTTTCATGGACTAAAATGAGTGTCTAAACAGCTAGCTCAGTGTTACCTGTGTTCAGATGAACCCCACTCCAAATGTTCTATAAATGCAAGAAAGTCCAAGGAAGAAAATAAAGTTTATTTGATTTTAAGTAGAACCTATATGTAGCAAGGAAGAAAGAAAAAAAAATGAATAAAATTGTAACTTGATTTCCCATTCTCTTATGTATTTAGGCATCTAATAACTTCTAGAAGCAATGGCTATATCCATACCAGTTACCAAAAATTCGCCACTTTATTTTTTATCCTGGAAGCCAGATGGCATCATCTGACAACATCCATATGTTTCAGTTCTCCTAGCCTTCAAAACAGAGCGGCCATATCCAAATTTTCTATTGGGAATGCTTCCTGGCCTATAATACATCCCAAATTTTGCCTGGGAACTATTTCTGAGAATGCTACCTGGCCCAGAGCAAACACGTGCCAGGAACCTACCTCTCTGAAAATCAGAAATATGGCAAATAGATTTGCAGGGCCCATTCCAGGGTGTTGTTTAATGTACTGATATAGAGGTTCCCAATGAAAATTACTTTATAGCACAACTTCAAGAACTTGGGCTTCAATAACCTTTAGCACACTTCAGTAGAGACAGTGGCCAAAAAAACCTCAGTGCATGTTGGATACAGCTCTGAGTTGTCTTGTCTCCATTTTCAATAAAATATAAAAAGAGATTTGGAAGCTACAAAAGAAGGTGATAATATAGTGGGAATGAATGACAGCTGGTGCTGATAAAGAGGAATATTTGCTGGCTGACCTAAGTATATATGACTATAGGAGATACGATCAATGGGAAACAGGCATTAAAGTGATCACTGGCAAATAACTGAAGTCAAAGCAGTCCAAAAGAAGAGCAAATGGCTAGGTGGTTTATTTCTGATCACTTTATATAACGACATGAAGCAATCACAAAACATAGAGCTAAGTTACAGCTCATCTTTTAAGTCAAGAAGAGGATAAATCAGGAGTTCCACAATATTACACATTGGTAGATGAGTAGGTCCAGTCTAACAATAGATATGTCCCGACAACTCACTCTTGATCTCAGTGGGAATAGGTGGAATAAGAATGCCACCAACCATAATGCTAGCAAAATATCTAGATCAATCTGAAAGTATAGACTTTTAAAGAGAATGCCAAGATGATTAAAAGCAAGCTTGGGCTCTTGGGGAACAGCAGACCTGCATGTTTGCCATCACACTTTCCCTAGCATCACCATAATTTTAAGTGGTACAGTGGGATTATTGCAAAATATAAGCTTTCTCTATGGAGGAAAATATTACAATAAAATTTGAATTCATTTGAAAATGAAAAAAAGAAAAAATACTTAGGAATAGTAGATATTCACATATGTTGTGCAACAGAAGTTGATTCAGTTACTTCAACAGTGATGTCTACTGCTGCTTGAATCATGCTAAGGGACATTACTTCAGAGACCTATGGGGAACTCACACTTTTCTTGAATCACAGGTAGAAACCCACCAGGCTGTCTACCCTAGGATATCATTAATAGCATGAGATGCCTACCCAGGGGCACCTGAATTAAGATAAGGTTTTCTTAGTTCCAGTAGTATCAACAGAGGTCAAAGGTGGGATTCAGCTGCTTATATGCAGGTATCTTGTGCTGCTTAAGAAGCCCTGGAACATATTCTGTCTGGCCTCCAGCTTCCAAAGGAAAAGGATGTGAAGAGGCCCTGTGTCATTCTGCCCTACCTTCATCTGTGTGTCAGATGCCTAAAGGTATCTGAAATGCCAGTGGATGTCTACATTTGCACAACTGGATTTCATCACTAGTAAACAAACATAGTCAAGAGAGCTTTTTAGTTGATCAAATCTATTTGTCTGCTTCAGGATGTGCTGAATGCTTTTATAGATTTCACTGACGATTGAAGGGGCTTCCACTGACTATGATGAGACTGTTAATACTTACCTCCCAGGTATATACCTACACCGCAACTTACGTACCTGAATCTGGATCTGAATTCTTCCCCTTTCTGTGGGTGTCTGAATCAACAAATAAATTCCACTTTCAGGACTAAGTTCAATTTTCTAATAATATGAATGCTGTCAGTTGTGTTTGGATATCTTGAATCCTCAAGTCCTGGACACCTATGTTTAGGTTTCTAAATCAATTCCCTAGTGATTTGGGGTAATCGTATATTGTCAACTAAGATAAATGTCTCCAAGCCAGCAGAGTCTGATTAAATTTATTTTCCAAAGGTTCAAGAAACTATCTGAAATAATCTTGTAAACTTTAGCAATTATTCCCTTAGAACTCGTGGAGGCCAGGGCAGGCCCCAGAGGACTGGAGTAGGGCAAACATAATACTTATCTTTAAATAGCAGGAAAAAAGGGAGGATCCAGAAACTTACAGACTAGGCAACCTAACTGTGATAGTCACAAAGACAGAGAAGATTGTTGAACACTCACTTTGCAAACACTGGCAGGATAATAAGGTGATAAGAAACAGCTAACATGTATTTGTCAAGAGCAGGCCACATCCAAACAGTCTGATACCATTCCCTGATGGAGTAGAAGCATAAAATTTAATGTAAAGACATATGAAGCAATTCATTTTAGTGATTCTTGTATTTTTTTTCATTTTCCGGATGATGACATGCCAGATCATTAATCTCTTTACACGTGCTTTTCATGTCTTGCAGGTGGCAAATGACTCTGTTTAACGTGTGGTACATTTCCTGGGAAAATGTCATATTGTTAATTGACACTCTGCAGTAATTATCATACCTTGGCAAGAATGATATGAGGCTTATGTACCAGAATTTGTGATGGAAGTATTGCCACGATGAGAAATTACTCATGTCCTTGAGGGATTCCCCCTTCCTGAATCACAGTTCTATGTCTATGTCTATCATGGTCCATGTTTCTCAGTTAATCACATTCTGCATTGATGCATTGATGCATTGATGCTATATCAGCCTGATTTCCCCAACACTTGCACTGGCACTCAGAATTCAGTGATCATTAAATTATACTGAATTAAAGAGATATAGATCAGGCTCCTGAGTTACAGAAACAACATTAAACTCAAAAGCTGTTTTAGAGCAGAAAGAAGCTTTCGGTAAAATGACTTAAGTCCTTTAGAATTTAATATGAAAATTATCTACTAGTATTTTTGAAAGCCCAAGGCTTCGCTTTTAAAGATTTTCTGCAAAAAGTGTTACACAGTAAATGTCCACAATGTTCAACATTTTTTTTCCCCCAGTACTGTCAAGGTGGACTTTTGGTATGTACTCCTAATTATAATATTTAATTACATGAAACTTGCACTGAATTATAAGTTGGTTTTCAGTAAATATTTCAGCAGCTAGAAAGTTGTATAAATACTAAACAAGCTTGGAGCACTCACCTTTCTCTCTACCTAGATTGTCAGTACTTTTTCAGCTTTTTTAGTTTAAAATAGTTCTCAGAAAAACTGGTAGAGTGACATTTATGAAGTTGAGCATAAATCAAATTTCAAAAGTGTCTAAAGGAACACTGACAAATGGTAAGACGTCTACACATGTATCCATAGTGGGATTTTCAAAAATGCCTTTGAGGCAGATGGGGAAATGACTTAGATGTCTATCGGTCAGTTTAGATGTCCACATACATTTTTAGTTGTCATTTTAATGTTATGAGTGCCTAAAATCTCTCGCTTACAGTTAGCAGTCTGAAAATTAGGTTACTAATCTCCCTCAGTAGTCAATGTTGTGAGGTGGATGTCACCAGAGGACAATCCATCCCATCTATTTTAAGATCCAACTAATTTTTTTTTTAATTTTTTTTTAATTTTTTTTTTTTAATTTTTTTCTTCTCTAAAGAGGAAGGTCAGGCACCTATCTTTAGCTTGATGTCTTTGAAGAGTAAGCAAGAAATATCAGGGCATATCATGTGCAACTTTGCAGAGAAAACAGATGGAGGTGGGAACTGAGGCAACATCAGGCCAGTTGTTTCTTGATTTACTTAAATATAGTCTGAAAAATTAACATTAAGAAGCTGAGCATGTAAGATGTTAGAGTAGAACCACACGTATTAAGGAATCTAAAAGTCATGTGAAAGTTAGGTGAGGCTGCTCTCTATTAGAGAAATGTCCAGGTTCTTCTTACAGTCCTCTAAATATGTATTTGAAGTTCTTTTCAAAGTTTCTTTAAAGTCTATCAATTTACATTTAAGCACCTAAGGATTTTCTATAGGACAACTTCTTCAGGGATTTGTAAAATTCAGATTCAAGGTGCGGAGCCTCAGTCTGAAAAACTTGTATCTAACTCTCCATCCTTTTCTTGCCAAAATACTGAAAAAAATTACTTTGACATGTTCAGTTCAGCCAGAATCAAATACTTTTTTATACCCTTGGGAAAAAAGGCAAAGCAAAGGAGAAAAAAAATCCCAAACCTGTATTAACGAATGATGAAAAGTATCCCCTTCCTGTCAGTAAATCAATGGAAAGAGCACCTACAGTTGCTTAGATCGAGATCCAGATTTAATTCCCTTGTCTGCCTGAGAACAACAGTGCCCTCTTCTTCACAGTCCAGCACAGACTCCACATCACCTGAGACAGTGCCTACCTAAGCACCATTAGTCTCCCCTAGCAATATTTTTTGAATCAGTGATTGAATTGAGATGTCTCTGGATTCAGTCCCAGATGAGTGACATAATCCCCAAATGAGACAGTCATTCTCTGTTCTCTCATGTTGTCTCATCTCACTTGGTTTACGTATTTAAAAGGCACGTTTAAAGCCAAATCCTAAGAATAGGGGAGGAAAGATCTATGTGTTTAAAAAAAAAAAAAAAAAAATTGTTACCTTTGTACTCTGTAAATTTACAGCAAACCAAACCCAAACCTTATGGTACAAGACAGCAAATAGAGTGAAATATAATGGCAACAATTCAGTCAATTATCTGAAAGAATAAGGATAGAAATTTTTTTCCACCAAGATTCCTCATTGTTCCAAATCAAATAAACCTAACACACTCCTATAGATGCTGAATACCTACCAACAAGGGAAAAGTAATTCTTCTTCTTTAGTAGAAAATAAGAGGTGGATGGGAAAAATTATTGAGACATGATGGGATACTTCAAGAGCAGTGATAAAAATTGCTAAGTATAATCGCAATGAAAAGGTTTGCAGCTAGCTCTTTTTGATTAGCTGCATCTTCGAGTACAAATTCAAGTCAAACTGTGCCTCTGCAGGTTAGAGTATGTTCCCAAGGTCTTTCTTCAAGGGAAAGTGTTTGAGGGGTAAATTACAGTGTGAACAAGTTTCCCAGCTAGGAAACCTGAAACAATATCCAAAACAGGACCCTTGCCTTCAGTAATTTCTACACCTGTATTTTTTAGTGTAAGGTCTTCACCCTTGTAGCCCAAGAACTTAGAATCGTTGCTTCCTTTGAACAAAAACTTGTGATTTCCATTAGAAGTTTGTCTTCTCTCTAGGGAAAGCTCAGGGCTAACTTACCAGCATTAAGCTTTTTGCATTTGCAGACAAAAATGGGGGTCACAGAAGAAGTGCAATCATTCACAGCAAGGCTGGGATTGGATTTCCTGCCAAGCTGCAAGAATCACTGCAGTGGGAGTCACCAAGTGCCAGGGGACACTGAGCACCCTTCTACCAGTCAGTAGATACCAGAGAAGAAGAAAGTTACACCTGAACAAACAAATCTGTGAAAACCAATTGAGAAAGGTCTCTCAATTGCCTATGCTAAAAGAAAGAGAAAAAGAGATAAAAGGGTGAATATGAGAATGAGCATTTTGTTTTCTGTTCTGCTTAGTTCATACCTGAAAGTCCAGGAGGTAGACAGAGAGGAGATATATGAGCACACCCTGCCTTCATCTGGGCTGCTGGCAAGTCTGCTTGGACACACCACCTCCCATTCTGCTGTTCCAGAACTAATAAAATCTGCCATCATTGTTCTGCTAATGCCAAAGGCAAAGAAGAATTTTCTGCAGAACTGTTTGGGAGAAAATTAATTGATGACAGGCTTCTTGGCAGTTTGCAACCATAACATTTGTATGATCTGCTGACGCCATGGTTTTTTCCCCTGCTAATCAGATATTGCTCTCTTTACTATGCAAGAGCATCTCTTCTAGCTATTGTTGGCATGGAGAAAGCAGACCTCCTAACAGTAATAACTCAAGTCCACAACAACTTTCAGTTCATGTCAGCACATAATTTTATAAGGTCTCAGAATACTGCACGGAAACAACCCCAACACATAACAGCCAAAATGTAACAATCTGCCTGACCACTTCATGGTGTGGAAATCCATCTTTGCCAACCAGCTTCTTGGCTTCACCACAAATCCCTACCTCAAGAAATGAGCCGATTCCTAAGAGGTAATCTTGGTCTTTATTTACATACATCTGGGCTCATCCCACCTGACATAACTGAGTTGTCTACATCTGAATGTCTGTCTTTTTGAGTTGCCTCTAGGTCAATGGAAGGAGACAGACACAAATAGACAAGCTTGATTGTCCTAGACTTGAAAGGGGAGAGAGATAATATGAGCTGACAAGCTGTGGGATGACACGCCAAGGTTAGAAAGATGGGGTGCTAGCGAGGGGCCTCAGCCTGTTGCTCTGAGACATGCTGGGTACACTGCAGCACATTTGGAGTCTTATGGAGATGAGCCAGGGGCTCCTCAGGTAATAGGAGCCAACAGGAAAACAGTGATGAAATACCTCAAAGGAATTAAGGTGTGTTCCTCTAACAAGGTGACACAGCCAACAGCCAGCTGAAGTGCCTTCTTACTCCATCTAAAGGAGGCATCATGCTCTTAGGCTCTCTTCCTGCTGGGGAATTCAGCCACCCCCAGATCTGCTGGAAAAGTAGCACAGTGATCTGTAGGCAATCCAGGAGACTCCTGGAGTGCATGGAGGACAACTTCTTAACCCAGGTAATACACAACCCTACCAGATGGGACGCGATGCTGGATCTGATGGTCACCAACACAAGTGAGTTAATCGGTGACATCAAGATTGGAAGCAGCCTGGGTTGTAGTGATCATGTACTGGGGGACCTTGCAGTCCCCAGGGATATGGGTCAGGCGAAGAGTAAAGTCAGGACCCTGAATTTTAGGAAAGCAAAATTCCAGCTGTTCAAGGAGTTGGACAATAGGACCCCCTGGGAAACTGTCCTCAGGGACAAGGCAGCAGAACAGAGCTGGAAGATTTTTAAGGATACTTTCCATAGAGCACAAGAGCTCTCGATTTCCAGGTGTAAGAAATGAGGAAAGGAAGGCAGGAGACTGACATTGATGTGTCAAGACCTGCTGGTAAAGCTAAAGGGCAAGATGGAAATGCACAGGCAGTGGAAGCAGGGACAGGTATTCTGGGAAGAGAATAGGGACATTGCTCAGTTGTGTAGGGATGGGATCAGGAAGGCCAAGGAGTGGCTGGAGCTGAACTTGACAAGGGACACAAAGAATAATAAGAAGGGTTTCTACAGGTGTGTGAGCCAGAAAAAGAAGGTCAAACAAAGCATACCCCCCCATGATGAACACAACTGACAAACTGGTAACAACAAACGAGGGGAAGGTTCAACAGCTTTTTTGCCTCAGTCTTCACTGGCAACCTCTCTTCTCACAAGACTTCAAGACAGGGACTGGGGGACCAAGTTCTTCACACTGTAAGAGAAGATCAGGAAGCTGAACATGCATAAGTCTATTGGACCTGATGAGGTGCATCACAAGGTCCTGAGGGAATTGGTCGATGTAGTTGCCAGGTCATGCTCCATGATATTTGAAAGGTCATGGCAGTCAGGTGAAGTCCCCAGTGACTGGAAAATGGGAAACATTGCACCCACTTTTAAAAAGGATAGAAAGGAGGACCCTGGGAGCTACCAACCTGTCAGCCTCACCTCTGTGCCTTGGAAGATCATGGAACAGATCCTCCTAGAAACTATACTAAGGCACATGGAGGACAGGGAGGTGATTTGAGACAGTCAGCATGGTGTCACCAAGAACAAGTCATGCCTGCCCAACCTAGTGGTCTTCTGTGATGGAGTGACAACATCAGTGGACAAGGGAAGAGCTACGGATGCCATCTATCTGGACTTCTCTAAAGCCTTTGACAGGGTCCTCCACAACATCCTTCTCTCTAAATTGGAGAGAGATGATTTTATGGGTGGACTGTTTGGTGGATGAGGAATTGGTTGGATGGTCACATCCAGAGGGTAGTGGTCAATGGCTCAATGTACAGATGGAGATCAGTGACAAGTGGTGTCCCTCATTGGGACCAGTACTGCCTAATATCTTTGACAATGACACAGACAATGGGATTGAGTGCACCTTTAGCAAGGTTGTAGATGACACCAAGCTGTGTGGTATGGTTGACATGCTGGAGGGATGTGATGCCATCCAGAAGGAGATGGACAGGCTTGAGAAGTGAGCCCGTGCAAACCTCATGTAGTTCAACAAAGCCAAGCACAAGGTCCTGCACATGGCTCAGGGCAATCCCAAGCACAAATACAGGCTGGGAGCAGAATGGATTGAGAGGAGCCCTGAGGAGAAGGACATGGAGGTGTTGGTGGACAAGAAGCTCAACATAACTTGGCAATGTATGCTGGCAGCCAAGAAAGCCATCTGTATCCTGAGCTGCGTCAAAAGAAGTGTGACCAGCAGGTGGAGGGAGGTGATTCTGCCCCTCTACTCCACTCTCATGAGACCCCACCTGCAGTACTGCATCCAGCTCTGGGGTCCCCAGTACAAGAAAGACATGGACCTGCTGGAGAGAGTGCAAAGGAGGCCACGAAGATGATTAGAGGGCTGGACCACCTCTCCTATGAGGACAGGCTGAGAGAGTAGGGATTGTTCAGCCTGGAGAAGAGAAGGTTCTGGGAGATCTTACTGTAGCCTTCCAGTTTTTAAAGGGGGCTTATAAGAAAGATGGAGAAAGACTTTTACCAGGATCTGTAGTGACAGGACAAGGGGCAATAGTTTTAAATTGAAAGACAGTAGATTTAGACTAGATATAAAGAAAAAATTCTTAATGATGAGGGTAGTGAAACACTAGAACAGGTTGTCCAAAGAGGTGAAAACATTCAAGGTCAGATTGAACAGGGATCTGAGCAACATGCTGTAGTTGAAGATGTCCTCTGCTCATTGCACAGGGCGTTGAACTAGATAACCTTTAAAAGTCCCTTCCAACCCAAACTATTCTATGATTCCTCTGGTTACAGAGGCACCTTAGGAAGATTTGACACCTCAGATAAATACCTAAAGTTACAAGTTACACAGGAAAGAAAGATAGATCAACTAAGATAAAAAGAACTGCTCACGGTGACTACATGGAATGAATATGCTTGGGATGACCTTCAGGATGCCTCTATACTAGCAAATTCACAGTGCCAGAGAGCAGGCAGGGTGGGAAAGTGGATCCTCTGTACAGGTACAGAGTCCCTGCCATGCTTTTGGTCAGGGACAACTCTGACTTTCCTGAGCAATTATTAGACTTATTTTGAGAGTTGGAAACTGTTTAGAAATAGCCTGAGAAGGGAGATTTAGTGTTAAAGTTATGACCGGATTGTGCAGCTGGCCTCCAAACCAGGAAATAGTCCCTGATTTCATTTCTTTAACAGCACAGACATAGTCATATTGAGTTCTCTATTCACTGCGTATTGCACTACTATGGAGACAGCTTGGAGGACTGAAGTAAACTGGACTGCAAATAATCAGAAGTCTAAAGAGAGGAAAGCTAGGAACTCTAGTTTGCAAAGAGAGGAAGAGTTGATGACTACTGCATTGGGACATCCCAGCATGAAACACAACAGAACAGCTTCACATCACTATACAGATAGATATGACTGTGACCGCCTGGATTGCTGGGTCAGCTCCACACCTTCTCACAATACTCCTGACCCTCCTTGTGTCCCACCCTCCCCAAGTGCTTTCTCTTTACCTTTTTCCACAGTACTCCAAAGTCTCCCCAGGTCCCTTAAGGTTGATACTAGAACACCTCCAGCTCTTTCCCTTATACCTTACATTTGTCTTTGTACCATCAGCTTCAGACACATTTCTCGTAAATACATTTTTCTAGAAATGTCATGATTTAATTCACTCTCCATGTCTCCTCCAAGGGCCATTGAGTCTTCTCTTACAGAAATGAGGAGGTTGGGGGAGGAAAGCAAGCCAACCCTGACACCCATGGTCAGGGGATGTCCTACAACCATTGCAGCCTGTGATAGTGTCATAAGCTGGAGCTGATCACAGCTCTTCCAGAGCAGGGTCATCTCCAGCAATAGCTGTTTTCCTATGACACTGACAATGGCAAGAGTGTCCACAGCAGCAAAATTAGCAATTTGTTGACTCCAACAGGTTGAATACGACCTTTTTCAACTGTTCAACCATATAAAATCTCCCAGACATCTTGCTCCAAATCCCATCTTTAGTCCACAGGTGTCCCCATCACCTCCTACGATGTGGTGAGTCACCTAGGGCAGATGTGGTTGATTCAGAGAAGTGCACGCGTGACTGTCAGGCTGGTATGGGCATGTGGCCGGTCAGCAGGCATTATGGGACAGAATAAGTAAAAGAAAAACTCCTTTCCTGCCTTGCCTTGGAAGGAGGCACTGAGGAAACCTAGAGCCTCGACTCAGCTCTGGATTCTTGTGAGACTCAGAAACCTGATGCCTCTCCCTGGAGCTAAATTTGACTGAAATTGGTCAATAGGCTCAAGCACTGTTAGGCAGGACACTGTCAGACAAACTTTGTTTTGCTCAGCTGAGGGTCAGGATTCTTGCACAGTCCCGGGACACCAGAAACTGGAGCTGTTAGAGGAATCCCGAGTGCCGCTGCAAATCCTGAAAAATAGCATTGGGTTGCAGTAATCTGGTGCTAGAGCAGCAGAACTCTGTATAGTGAGATCATGGCTATGTGAAGCTTTCACCTTCCCATTTAAAAGAAAAAGACATCTAATATTAACATTACATATACAAGAATAAGATTATACCTAAAAAGACATTCCAAAATTAAAATTATATAGTTATTTTTTATGGGTAAACATTTTTTTCTGTAACTTAGTGCAACCCTTGGAAATTATGCTTTGGAAGACACAGGGTACCTCTTAAAGACACCAGTTAATGATGTTCCAAGAAAATTAATTTTAATACTTCTCGCTTACAATTTTAACTTTTGCCCTACTGCTCTGGTTTGTATTTAGCAATTTTTTAAGTTTTCACAGTGCAGTTGGAGCCTTATAAATGAAAACACCATTATAACAATCATTTATCAGCTTGAGATATAGACTGAAACAGTACAAATTTCTGGCTCAGTCTTATAATGATAACTCATGACAATATCTGAAATCACTTTTCGTTCTTTAAAACTGAAAGAAAACAGCAATTTAAGATGTCATATTTTGGATGAATGGGCAACATTCTCAGAAGCAGTCATCTAAACTAAACTGATATATAGGTTCCTGTAGGAGACAAAAAAATCTTAAAATCTCTTTTTAAAACAAAACATAACTTTGCATTCTGCCCCACATTTAAATTGCAGTGATTTATGTATATAGTTTGTTCCTTTTATATTTATTGTTATTTGCCTGAGTAAATGCAATGTACTGAGAGCACATTGCGAAGTGCTACTCACAAAGCTTTGCTGACATAAAAGTAATAAAAAGAAGCATGCCGTGAGATCAGTGATTCATTGAGAACAGTCAGCACCTTGCTTCTGGTGTAGATTATAATTTTCTTTCTTCTGAGCCTAGCAAGCAAAACCCTCTTTTGGTAACAGACTAACCGGCTGCTTCTCTCCAGATTTTTTACATCTCCAGTTACAGCTAACAAGCAATTAAATATGCTCTGTAGTCTGGGCTCTGGTTATCTCTGCCTTACATCCGTTGCAATGACTGATAACGCAGCATTTTAAAGTGCATCAAAAGCACTAAAACAAGAGGGTTTGAAGGAGTTGGATCTAGCAGTTTCCTCATTCCTCCTTTTTCTTTCCCAGCACAGGGCTTCTTATAAGGCGCAATCTCTTGTTGGCAGGCTTCTTAGAGAAGGAAGATAGCTGAATCAGTTCATCAGACTAAAAGCAAAGTAGAGATCATATCCCCAGTTCCTGTTACCATGAAAAACTCTGTTATTGTTCATAGTTGGGGAATTAATAAATGCACACAGTAAAGTCAGGAGGGAGTGATGGGCTTAGAACAGCTGGGGGTTTGGTCCTAAAGCTGGCACAAGCGATATACTGTTGTTTCAGTTATCCTATAAAGTAAGGCAGCCCCTCTCCTTCCCACCAATACAGCTGTAAGTGCTTTTGACACTGTAGCCATCTTTATAAAAGAATGATAAACTGATTTAGCATATCATGCTTTCTCCCATACCCACAACGGGATTAAGAACTCCCCATATGTTTATAAATATGAAAGGTACCTCAAGAGAACTAGGAAATTCAGCATCCATGCAGTTCTTGTGCATGTGCAGCGGCAGAACAGCATTACCCTTTGGCTAAAGCCTTTACTAGGAAAGAGAACAGAGCCAGGGCTGTGCCTGTCTATAGGGTATTAAATTGTTTGCATGCTCCCTGGCATGATTTGCCCTGTCCATGGCACCTTCCCAAGTAATTCCCATGTGCAAATTAGAGTTTGGATGTGGCCATTCTATTTTGGATGCTAAAGAAGCAAAATACCGTAGCGATGCTCAAACTGCACCAGCTGGCCTCTGTGACAGAAAATTAACCCTAGAAATATTTAATTCATTAGAATGGATGTAGATTAGGAATCTCCAATGACCTCTGTTGGGATCTATGCATAATGAGAGATTCATCAGAGAAAGTACTCCCTCTCCAGTCCTCCTCCAACTCTCTTCCTCATTAAGATACTAGGAAAGTACATATTTAAACTACATTAAAAATTGTTCACATCTGAAGTTATCACTATGCAAAATAATACTGGGAAAAGGGTGGGCAGTCAGCTGGCTCACTGCTTCTGGTATTCCTAGTGAAAAGGACCTCCCTCAGAACAGAAGTGTTTGTCATATATTGTTTTAAGGCTACAGTGAGTTTAGTCAGCATAATAATTAAGTGAAAAAATAATTCATTATACCCCCTGGGACAGACTGCTAAAGGTCATGTTGCAGATACATTAATGAGCTGCTAAATGCTGCTAACTGGGAAAGACTTTTTTTAAGCCCCACACAAGCCAGCCCACTCATATTTTTAATGCCAACACTGGGCAAATCAGATGTCTGTGGGAGTTTTGCCATGAAAAGAAAGCTCATCTTGTGCTTTATTTACAACCATTTCGCCAGGTTTTATGAGAAGCAGCTTGAAGATGAGGCCCTGCACCACAAAACCAGGAAAGAGATGTTGGTCTAATTCCAGCTCTTCACAGGGTCCTCTGGCAAGTGATTTGGGGGGTGAATCAGCTGTCAGTGGCAGCCCTGCCTCTTGAAAAGGCTGAAAAGCAACAAGGGAAGGAGTCCAGGGTGTGTGGAAAAAGCAGCAATCGTATGCTGTGTTCAAAATTGGGAAAGCAACACATTTTAACAGATGCCTATTACTTTGCATGGTTTATTTCTTCTGAGCTGTGGTCTAGCACCCAAGATATGAATCCCCAAAATATGACATACGCGTATATTGATTGATATCAGGCTTTAAGCATATAAATTGCAATAAAAGTCCTCCGTTACATGAGAACAGCAAGCCCTGGTCAATGTTGTGTGCTCACTGATAGATCCTGGCGATATTTTAAAACTACATTTCTTTTTGCCTCAAGTTCCCTGGCAAAAAATTGGTGTAATACCCATACCAATCTCACAGATGTCACGATATTCATCAATGTGTGTAGTGCATGAGAGAATCGATGCATGCACTGCCATATCAATTTATGGTAAAATAATCAATTTGTAATCAGTGCCATGTACAAACGGTGAGGGTAAATTGGACCTGAGACCTTGTAGTGATTGAGTCGTCAAAGACAGGTTTCTAAATGGTATCACTATAAGAGTAAAATTAGTAAAGTAAAAAACTTAAATGCCAGAATTAAGGGCCAGAAAAGTTGCACAGCTTTCATTCACTCATCACGTGCATACGGATTTGAATTCAGTCAGCCCTATAAACACAAAGGAAGATAAAAGCATTCAGACTGACTCAAGTTAAATGTCTATCTAGCTCAGCACCCGATCTCTGATAGTGGCCAGTGGCAAGTGCTTTGAAAGTGAGGATTTCAACAGGTCAAGAGTAATGTCACACGTTCCCCAAACACCCCCCTCTGGCTTCCATGTCCAAATGTGTTGTCTCTGACTTTAACAACCTTTTCCATGCAGTTTTCCTCCATGAACGCATGCAAGTCCTCTTAACATCCTGAATGCTC
Source organism: Aramus guarauna (assembly GCA_013400195.1). Taxonomy (NCBI): domain Eukaryota; kingdom Metazoa; phylum Chordata; class Aves; order Gruiformes; family Aramidae; genus Aramus; species Aramus guarauna. The sequence continues at coordinate 102,597 of VXBL01005890.1, forward strand.
CATATTAGTGTTACAGGTTTTTGAACAATTTTGATATATGTCTAGCTGAGAGTCATGGAGCAGCAGGTGCAGCATCAATATGTTGCAGTTGTAATTTTTTCAATAGAGCTTCATAATGAAACGTAAGGAGAAGGGGTTTTATTCCAGTCATTTGGGTAGGTAATTTCTTGTCTTTCTGGTTCATTTTGCTTTTCACTCCGTCTAATGAGAGGAAACTCTTAGGCCCTAGGATGGGGTTTGCCTATGAAGAGGCATGCTGATGACCATTATAACCATTTGGTAGCTTGGCTGAATCAATTTCTACATTCGCAGCGTTCCCTGGCACTGCTGTTTGATAAATAGTATATATGTAACCCACACATCCTGGATCTGCAACCTGCAGTCCCCAGGGTCAATTTACAGGGGCAAGCTGGGACCATGGGAGAGGGCTGTTGGTGCCCCGCAGCGTTACTGTGTGAGCAGCACAGCTTGTGCGCCGCAACGTAGGGCAGCAGCCGCATCGCTGCATCAGCCGCTCGGCAGCTGCCTGCGTCTCGCAGCCGAACGGGAGGATGTTTCCCTGCCTGAGCAGTCCCGCCGGCGGGACGACCTGAGCCAGAGCTGAGGTGCTGCAGTGCACCGAATGCCTCCTTCCCAAGCGCCGTCATCTCGGGCTTGGCAAGGGCAGCAGAGCAGCCTTCCTCCACATTCTTGTGCAATGCAGAACCTGGGCTTTTTGGGAAGAGAAAGAGAGATTTAATACCTGTTTTTCAAATTGCTGAGTCAGTCCTCCATATTTCCTTCACTCCCAGCAAAAATAAGCAAAAGGCTAATGTTGCTTCCCGCTCTGCCTTCCCATCCTTTTTCTGAAGTAAACAAATGTCAGCAAATCCTGCACTAACAGCGCTGTTAAAAATATCACCCTGTCAGCAGATGGGTTCTTTCCCTTCGGTCTGGAGCTATCTCTTCATTGCAGAAAAGGTGTGTTTTTACATCCATGGAAACCTCAGTGGCCGAGTGAAGAGCAGGTATGCTATGCTCTGCACTGTAGCATCACTGGTTGGAGTAATTTCCAGACAGAAATGAATAGAGAAGGAATGGATTTGACTTGCATTAACTATCAAGATAAAAGTTAGCCCTGCTTTTCTCATCTCAAACCTGGCCCTGGGGTAGCATTTGAAAATGAGCTACTTCAGCCAAGAGGCAGTACTCATACTTTTTTGCATATTACAAACCCCATGAACCAAGCTAACCAAAGGACCAGATCTTCAGCCACTGTGAAAAGCTGGTGCCCCATTAGGCTTTCGGGATGTGTGAAAAATAGCCACAATTAGACAGTCTATACCCCTTTCAAAGGGCAGTAAAGCCCCACAAAGGTTTGCCCAGGAGACGTTCCAGCTGTTTGAGCAAGGAGAGGTCAGTTGGTTGGATGATTAATTTCATGGGGAAAGTGAAGGGTGAACTTTTTTGCTTATTGCTTGCTACACTCTAGCATCCTGCAGTTCAGAAATTTCAGATTGTGCAGACAAATGCATCTTGTCACTGAAAGGTAAAAGTTTTCCCCTTTCATAACTGGGTCCCACCACTGACGACATTATGCGCTTCCCTCTTGGGTAACTCCAGAAACTTGTCCCACTCTCCTCAAACACTCGTGCGCTCTCATTTGCTCCAACTTACAAGTGCACCAGTCATTCTTCCGACTCGTAGTCTTTCACACCTTTTATTTCCTTCTCCAACTTTTTAACCAGGTTTTTGCTTTTATTTGAAGAATCCACAATTGTTCTCTCTCTGCTAGAAAGTAGAAAATAACCAAAATTATTGTTTCTATAATGATTCAAGTATAGATTATTTTTTCTGGATGCCAGAATCCACACTTGATCAAAACATTTTCCTTTCTTAAGACTCACTAGTGTCTTATTCATCTGATTTTCTTTTGGATTTTACTGGATTATCAAATCCACGTGATAAACAAAGAGTGTTCTGATCAGTGTCACAAATCCATCCTATGCTCTTAGCATAAATGAATATATAATAAAATCATTAATAGCTTGATCTAAATTCATTCCCTTGTCTTCTGTATGTCAGTTAAACTCCTATCAATGAATAGCAATTTCCATATGTGCAGTCCTTGTTTACAATGTTCATTAAAAGGCTTAGATGAGAAACAGCATTTTAATTCATTGCTAAGCACAGCAGAAAACTAAGCAGGATTCCAACTTTATATACAATTTGCAAGCAGTGTATGTTAGCTCAAACGTAAATCTCACATAATGAGGTGTGCAGCCTGATGACTAATCACATCCATTGAAATGTTCTGCACGTTCAGCTTTGTTTCAATGCATGGGGTGGGGGAAGTGTGTGTGGGGTGCTATTTAATATTTGAGTTTCTTCTAATGAGAAGAAGAGGAGCTTCCAGGCATGAAAAATCTAGAAATTTGACCTTAAAATGAACTGTAGCAAGGAAACCTTGAATGCAAAGTGGTGTCACTATGGTTCAGTTAGAAACATGGTTGTGTCTGGACTAGCAGATCTTTGGCTCATCTCCAGTGCTCAGCCCTGGGCTTCTACCCAGAGCTGATTATGGTGAAGCTCTGGAAAGGCCTTGTCAATATGAAAGATCCAAAATTGGATAAGACTCAAAATCAGAGATGCCAAATTTATGTTAGCGTTAATAATTCTTAATTCAAATCAAGATCAAGGTCCCATTACACTGGCCTCTGTGCAAACTGGGATAACAGTGTTTGCCTTCTCGGCAAAATGAGAAACAGAAACTGATGAAAGATTGAGGATGTGACATGTAAGTAAATGATCACCATGAAATTCAGCCCAGTTCCTTTAGTTGCTTACTCGTCTCTGGGCTTCTTTATGTTGTCTAGGACAACATTTATTTTGAAGTGGGTGGCAAGGGTACAGTGAGGGGGCTGTCAAGAACTGTGGAGATGATTAGGTGAAGAGAGTACGTAAAAGAAAGGACTCCAAAAGAGCAAGTGAACCATCACTTTTCGTCTGTGTTTCCAACAGATTGGCGTTAATGTAATTTACAGATTGATGTTCCTTAGGATCTTGGAAGGTAAATTGACAGAGGGACTCTGCTGTGACTGCTACATCATTACATTTTCTTCTTCTACAGGCATATGTTTCTATATATACTTCATTCTGTAATGGAAAGATTTAAGAAAACATGATGGAGACAGAAGACCTGATTATTCTCACGTAATTTTAGCAGTCTAAAAGTCAGGCTCCTAGGCTGAAAGTCTCAGCTCCCTTTCAAACAGGTGAAAAGAGAGAGGGATTCATTGGGAGAGTTGTGCGCATAGGTAACCTTAGTCTAAAGCAGTCAACATCTCCTGCTGTAGTCACTGCAGGTCTGCTACCACAGCTGTGGCTGTGCCTGAGAAGTTGGAAGTATTTTATGGGAGCTGATTTTATAGGCTGATACCGAGCTCTTCTGAAATGCCATTGTACAGCAAACACTGGGCAGAATCAAATGTTTGCGTCTCTCCTCATTGCTTTTCAGCCTCAAACACTCATGGGGTTGCTATCTGCCAGGCTCCACTGAAATGCCCATGAGGAGACTGACTCTTTCATGTTTTGGTCTCACCAGCAATTCCCAGAATTATTTAAAAAGGTTTCAGAAGTCCTCATATGAGTAGAAAAAAATGCAATCACTTGGAGCACACATGAAGGCATCAGACATTGTATATTTAACAGAAGCACCACATGCTTAAGGACATGGTTTAGTGGTGGGATGGCAAGGTTAGGTAGGCAGTTGGACTTGATGATCTTAAAGGTCTTTTCCTACCTAGATGATTCTATGATTCTATGATGCTACGATGCACTGTTACTTTTAATGGGGTTCACATTGCAATGGAGATACACCAAAACTTGGGAGCTGGAAGCCATTAATGTCTTCAGGCCTGCAAACTGGCCATAGGCTAGCAGAAATAGTTTTAAGGAAATCCAAATATCTATTAAGCATAACATAACAATATTCATTTATTATATTTGTGATAGCTTTAAGTGCATTTGCTGTTATTTGTCAAAAGTGCTAGCAATACCAAAATTCCTTGTGTAGCACTGGAGATTTCCCTGAGGTCCTTGTCACTAAAGACGCATGGTTCAACTGTCTGAGGTTTCATTGCACTTGGTTAAACACTCTTTCTGTAAACCCCAGCTCTGTAAATTAGCTGATTTATTATGATAGGGATCTGTTGCTTAAATGAACAATTCTACCCTGCATACTTTTCAAGCAGGGTATAAACCCCTCTGTCAGCATGTCTGCATAAATCTGGTTAGAGAAAAAAATGTGTACGCCATGGCATCACAAGGATAATGTACCTAGAAATGATTTAATTCCTCTGTTTAGATGTTTTTTAATATCACAAAGTGCTGTGTGTCAAATGAGATAAAGAATTACATGTTTAGTGAAAACAAAAATTCTGCAGGAGATTAATCAGCAGATCTTGGCTGTACTCTATATATTTGTTGCTGTAAGCTCAGTGGCATTCAGAAGATGTAAATACTGCAATATCACTGATCATCCCTATGGCTCAAGGAAAGTCCGGCCTTTGGACAATGCTAGTCGGCAGTGCATTGCTTCCACGGTCAGACCCTCTATTCCCAAAGTCTGAACCATCCCAGGCATCTTACTGGTAGGATGAGGTCCTGCTTCACTTCTTTGTACTGAGGTTCTAGAGAAAAAGTAAACCACTGACCACTGTGAGAGGGATTTAGTCCCTCACCTGCCTGATCAGACCCCCTTAGTTACCCTTGTTTCCACTAAACAGCGCAATAGCTAAGGGAAAACTAAATAAAAAAATGGTCAATAATCAAACTATGTAAACAATTAAATTACTGTCATTTTAGATGTACCTAGAGAGATATAAAATTAAAACCATTCTTTTCCTACCTATATTTTAGAGCAGTTTTAAAAAAATATATCTTCTTCTTGTCCCTAATCAAGCTGAGAGGTTGTTTACTCAGCCTGGTGGTCAAGGTCCACTTCTTAGTTGGATGCCTTGTGCTGAGATTTACCCATATGGAAAACGATACAGATTAAGGTACCCTTCTCCTCGTACATCCTAATGCTACCTAAGGTATCACCAAGCTTCAAGTCCTCTTTGCCTTCTACATCAAAGACCCCAAGGATTTACCGACTCTTCATAAAGAAGTAGTTTAATCATTCTTTGTATTGCTTCTTCCCTTCTGAAATGTGGATGGACCTTGGCAACTGTGACTAATTTGCTTAATTTCTGTGCTTCAGTTTCCTAAATGGAACTGGGGATACTAATATTAGTGATTAGAGATGTAAGAGTAGAGAGTAGAGATGTAAGAGACCTCAGGAATCCTCATATAATCCACCTCACAGCACTAAGAGAGGACATACCTAGCACCTCTGTTAACATTTATTAATCTAACATTTTTTTGCTTTTGACTTGCAATGGAGAAGGCTTTGCAACATCCTTAGATAGTGTGTTCAGTGTTTAATGACACTTGGAGGAAGAAAGCTTTGCTTTTTCTGATATCTAGCATAAATTTTTTTCTGCAAATGAAGCCAATGATTCCTTGTCCTCCTCCCAGTAGAAATGAGAAAGATTTGGTTGCTGTCCTTTTCATAACTTTTTTCCCATTAAATGTTACTGAGTCCCTGTTGATATTCTGGTATATAGGGTTGAAAAGGCCAACTCATTCAGTTTTTCATTGTGCTTTTCATATCTCACAAACAGGATATTGCTTGCTGGTTTTATTCTCCAAGGTGTACAGCTTAATTTTTTTTTTTTTTT
>VXBL01005890.1:108400-121729 GCA_013400195.1 Aramus guarauna
TTTTTTTTTAATGTCCCTGCCCACAGCAAGAGGGCTGGAACTAAATGATCTTCAAAGGTCTCTTCCAACCCAAACCATTCTGAGATTCTATGAAAATATCATGCCCCATTTCAAAACAGTGCTCTAGTTTATGCCTCCATAATACTAGAGTAAGAAAAATTATTGCCTCAAAAATCTTATATGTTATTACTATTAATTTGGCTTTTTACATGTTGTAACAGAATATTTTTTACTTACTGCCTTTGAAGTTCCCCATATCCTCTAAACAATCTTCTCTCTCATTTCTGCCTCACCTGTTATTCTTTATTATGTATTTCTTTCATTTGATTTCCCAACACAAAGCATCCTGCATTTATCTTCATTACATTTCATCTTACTGACTTCTGACCACTTCTCTAAGTTTAAAGTCTTGCTCTACAGAGGGTTTGAACTCCCCAGTTTAGCCTCACACACAAATGCTGTAAATATCCATGTCATTAGCAGAAAATATCAAAAAGAACAAGGCCAAAGGTGGACCTTTGATGCAATCTCACTTACAATGTCCCTGTGAAAATTGATAGATCATTGGAAATAAATCTACATGTGCACATTTTCAATCAGTTGAATACATATTTCCCATGTTTTCCTCTACACCCTTAATTTGCTTGTCAGAATACTAAGTACAATAGTATTAAAAAACTTACCAAGTCCAGTAGAAAGATATTAAAAGCCTCACTGAGATAGATAGCTTGTCTCCTCCTCCTCCTTTCCGTTAAGCTAGTTACTTTTTGAAGCAAGAAATTAGGTTGGCTTGAGATTATTTGGTTTTGATGAATCTGTATCAGCTTTTTCTGATCACTTTCCTACCCTCTCAGTGATGGTAAATTGGTTTGCAATTGCTTATTCTATTATCTTTTGAGATAGGAGCTAAGCTGATGGACGTCTTCCTTTCCTTTTTGAAGATAGATACTACGTTTGTCTTCTCGGTTCTTCTTGGACTATCCCATTTACATTCATTCCTTAAGGTGACTGCTAGTATTTTCAGAAATTGCTTTGGCTCAGCTTTTAATTGATTCATTTCTCTAGGCTCTTCCAGCTTGAATAAATTTAACTGAATCAAGTGGTCTTTAATCTGTTATTTCACTCTTCTTGTTTCTATCCCTATCCTCTTCAAACTTATTTTAAATATCTGCTCATAATTAACCTTTTGTTTTGAAAATTGAAGCAGAAAAAGCATTATATAATTCCACCTTCTCTGCAGCCTCCCTTATTTGCTCTCCTAACCTCACAAGTAATGGACTTAAAATTTCTGTTGTCTCCTTTCTTCTTAAGTAGTCATAGGCTGTTGCTTGTCTGGCAAATAAAAAATTGCTGTACTTCGTTCATGTCATGTTAGTACTAGAGAAACTTGGCGGTTTTGACCCAGAGCCAAAGACCCTGTGAACCTTCCTAGAACTGCTCAGTGAACTTAACTCCACTGTCAGTGCTGTCAGTGACATCAGCGATGAAGCTGAAGGAACAGAATTTTACAGAGTGACTGTGTTGTCTGAATCATCAGAAATGTCAGGAAAATATTGGGTTCTATCCAATTCAGAAAACAATGGATAGGTAACCTTGGTGGGAAAGAGGAATAGACCTGCTTATCTGGGGAGAACAACAGAGGCTGACTGGAAAACTTGGTATCGGAGTAATGATGTGGGAAAACCAGTCAGGCAAAGATTTCTTCTTGTGGCAGTAAGGGAATTACTGGACTGTGTTCCCCAGTTCCTGTATTTATGTGACAGAGCTGAAGTTATCTGTAAAAGTTTGATGAGTGGATATTTCACATTTGTGTAATAATAATCATAAGAAAATTATTGCCAATTTTCATCCTCAAAGATGTTACAAATACCAATATTTTATTTCCTTAAGATACTACTTGTTCTGTTAGAGAAAAAAAAATCTAAACTTTAATTACAATATTTTAATTTTCAACATTAACACAAGTTAGTGCATACACTTTAATGTATATTCTTGGGTAGTCTTTGCATATGTATATGTTTCACAATAAAAACCCTTTCTATTAGTCATTATGTACCTACACTAAGATTAAATGCACCCAGGTACTCATCACTGAGAATGTCATACACTAAAATTTATGTATTAATAACAATAAAAACATGGTAAAGATGCAGCTGTGAACATAACCTTGCAGGTGGACAGATAAGTGGGATTTTGGAATAGGCAGAGAAAATTCAATATTACTGCAAGTTGTTGATAGAGCTGGTAGAACATTGCTTCACCTAGGGATTCTTTGGAACATGCCAATCCATCATAACTTAAACTGTTGCTGCAGAAGGACTTCTTTTGATAAATTTCCAATCTTTTATTTTTTTATTTTGCCAATAACTCTTAGCTCTGATTCTGAACAAGAGCCTCCCACAATTTTCTCCATACATTTGCATCTGTAACAACAGTCTGCAAAAAATGGGTCCATTTCAGTCACATCTAGATGAGGGATACAGATCTCAGAGACTACTGCAGTGAAAATTGATGCCTAGAAAGAGGAAAAAATCCCGGATTAGTACCTCCTCTCAAGATGAGGAAGGCAGAAGTCAGCTATTTTATATTTTATTGGTAACATCCAGATGGTAAATTAGCACATGCATCTTGGAGAGCCAGCAAGGGAGTACACAACTAGCTGTGGACATGTGGTCAAGGAGAGGTGTCAGAAGGGTGAGAGATGCTGGTACTATTCAGATGGGAGATCCCAGGAACAAAGGTCACATTCATAGAACAAGTTTTATTAAAGACACTTCTCATGGATCAACAGGTTTACATTTTGCTTAGTTCAGCCATAGTTATGCTGTCTGAGAGTTTGAAACTAAGTCAGTCCTTCCTTCCTTCAGCAAGTAATGAAGCTATAAGCTCTTACTAGCAGGAGGCTGTGGTGGCCAGAAGTATGAGTGCATTTAGAAATGCATTAGACAGATGAATAAAGGTCCCTCAATGCCTCCAAACATGATGTTGCAAATACAGCCTCTGGTTTTGGCAGATCTTTTGGCTGAATGCAAACATTTCAGAAGCTGCAATGGAAAAGAATTACTGTTCCCAACATCCTTTTATTGAAAATCTGTCCCTGCACTTTATCAGGTCAACTGAAGTAGAAAAACCCTTGGTTCAACCCAATGTTGCTACCATCATTTTGTTAAAGGGAGAAGAGAGAAGTTAGAGAAGAAAGATGTCCTCAAAGTCTCAGCTAGACCCTAAATTAGTGTTTCCAATGTGAGGTCTGTAGACCTTTAGTTTCATTAGTCTTAGATCACTACAGGGTACCTGGGAGAGTTGGAGAAAGAGAGGAAACTGAGGTAGAATACAGCAACTCTGCTCAGTAAACTCACTCTGCCCTCAGTGGAAGAGTCCTGATGGGATGGGGAGAGATGGGAGGAATGACAGCCAAAGATAGGAGCAGAAATCCTGGTAGATAGAGAGGGGATGAGCACAGACATCTGAGGAGATCATTGTGCTCTACTGTCCCCAAAAGAGAATGAAACACAGCTCCTATACCATTAAATTAAGCCATGCCAGGTCACGGGCACTGAAAGCAGTGACCAGCCAACCTGGTCTACACCTGGCAGGGTACTTACACACTTGTTTTAAGCATAATATAAAATTGCATCCAAGTCACTGGATTCTGCAGCTTTACTCAGCCCAAGGACTCAATACTTTCTGCTTGACAGTCCAAAAGTGACAGTGTGCAAGACAGCCCTGCCTTGTGAATTTGAACAGACTCGCCCTAAACTCACCAGGGTATTCAAGGTCCCCCTCGAACCAAGATGCTGATCCATAAGAGAGCAGCATTTCCACATAGGCTTTTTGCTAACTGCAAGACTTCTGTAATACTGTTTGTTTATCTTTCACTGGGGACACTGATTTGCAGTAAAACAGGTAACATTCACAGAACTTGACAGTTTATGCTGTAATTTTCCCTGTCTAGAATGGCTGCCAGGAGTCTGCTTTGGGCAACATAAGCAGCTGCATGAATCCAAACAATTTAAATCAAAAGACAAACTCAACAGACTTTTTGTTCACTATTACACACTTCATTATTTGCAAATCTCCTGCTGTCATATTTCTGATTTTGTTATAAGAAAATTACCTTTGCGCATGTTTTGTTGCGTGCAATTCTTCTACTGCAGAATGAAGGCACACAAACAGGAGCAGAAGCATCTGCAATCTGCTTCTACTTCTTCCTCTGCTAAGTAGTGTTTCTTCACATAGTCCAGAATTTTGTCAAGGTTTGATCCAAAGTGCAGAAAACTTTCCACTTTCTCATTCAGATCCAAATATGTGTTTTTATTTTTTACCAAAATTTTTATTTGGAAGTAAAATCCTTTTGGCTGTGGGTTTTAATGTTATTTTTTTATATTTTCCCCAAAATTGAAATTCTCTAATGGGAAATAAAAGAGTGTGTGTGTGTGTGTATTCAACATATAAGTTATATGAATACTGATACATAATGAATAACTTTTACTAGTTAAATGTTTTCCAGTAAGCTCAGCTTCAACTTTACCATTCTGTCCCAACGTTTAAAAGCTGTAGACTTCCTGGACTGTGACTGTGATGAGTAAAATGAAAGTAACATGCATTAAGCTTTCATTTATTAAAAAAATCATACACACAAAATACTTCTCAAGATGGAATACAAAGAAAGAACCTGTCATGGAGCACTGATCATGTCTGGCTCTTTCCTGAGTGTCGTCTCATGTGAGCTAAGGGAATTCCTTCTCCCCAGGAGGAGCTCTGGGTAGCTGAGAGAGAAAGAGAAACAGCAGGAGACATAATCATGAAAAAAATCCATACATTTTCTAGACAGTGTGGACCAATGTTTCAGCCAGTACTGTATTCTCCAACACGTCATCTTTCATATAGTATGGAAACTTGCGTTCTATCACTGAGAAGTCCCAGTTTGACTCAGAACCATCAGAGAAATTGCTCTGGTTATTTGTACTTAATGGCAGTATATTTGAAGAACAAGAACAAGATGCCCCTTTCTCGATCACACCTACTCATCTCTCAAATAATGTCTTTCATTTATACTCTCTGGAAGAAAATATTGTTACTTACATTTGTAAATATTTCAAACTGAATCCCTTAAACCCTGAAAGATGTAGTAGGATGCCACAAGGAATTTCAAGAATGAACCCCAGACTTGAACTAAACTGAATGTTTACCTTTGTCTGATATAGGCAGTCCATTTGGGAATTAATTCAATGTCCATTAAAATCAATGACTGTCTTTTAAAGGGTATTTCATTATTTCATTTCTGAGCATGGATAATCTCAGAACATCAGGCTGTTAATTTAAGCATCTGCATATGAATTCTGGTATCTAGCTTTAGAGAGACACTTCACAATTTTCCATTTCTTTAACTGGTGACAAAAATCATGACAAAACTTAGCTGACAAAATTTTTTTGACTGCTGGAGGATTAAAAACCTGGAGGATTATGGGATCCCCTTTATATATGGACATGTATATACTTTGTTTTCTCATTTCAGGTCATGGAACCAAAGGAGTATTTGAACTTCTTTCAGGATGGCGTCGAACAAGAGAGAATCTGCCATTCAAGGACAGAGTAGCAGATGCCTACTCAGATGTCATGGTCTCCTATACAATGACAAGCTCCTTGTATTTCATAGCCTTCGGCATGGGTGCAAGCCCTTTCACCAACATTGAAGCTGTAAAAGTCTTTTGCCAGAACATGTGTGTCTCCATCCTGTTGAACTACTTCTATATCTTCTCCTTCTTTGGTTCCTGCCTGGTCTTTGCTGGCCAGTTGGAGCAGAACCGTTATCATAGCATCTTTTGCTGTAAAATTCCTTCAGCAGAATACCTGGACCGGAAACCTGTGTGGTTCCAGACCATGATGAACGACGGCCATCAGCATACTTCTCATCATGAGACCAACCCGTACCAGCATCACTTTATCCAGCATTTCCTCCGAGAGCATTACAATGAGTGGATCACCAATATCTATGTCAAGCCATTTGTGGTGATACTGTATCTCATCTATGCCTCTTTCTCCTTTATGGGGTGCTTACAGATTAATGATGGAGCCAACATTATCAACCTTCTTGCCAGTGAGTCTCCAAGCGTCTCCTATGCCCTCATACAACAAAAGTATTTCAGCAACTACAGCCCAGTAATAGGTTTTTACATTTACGAACCTCTGGAGTACTGGAATGGCACTGTGCAAGAAGACCTAAAAACACTGAGCCAGGGGTTCAATACAGTGTCCTGGATTGAACAGTATTACCAATACCTTCGAGTAGGTAACATCAGTGCAGCCAACAAAAGTGACTTTATCAGCATCCTCCAGAGCTCCTTTTTAAAAAAGCCAGAATTCCAGCACTTCAAAAATGACATCATTTTCTCCAAAGCTGGAGATGAGAACAACATAATTGCTTCTCGATTGTACCTGGTGGCCAGGACTAGTGAAAACACACAGAGGGAGGTGGTAGAATTGTTGGAGAAGCTGAGGCCACTCTCTCTTATACAGAGCATCAAGTTCATTGTGTTCAATCCTACCTTTGTTTTCATGGACCACTATGGTTTATCAATAACTATGCCTGTCCTGATTTCTGGTTTTGGCATCCTGCTGGTGTTAATACTGACCTTTTTCCTGGTTATCCATCCTCTGGGAAATTTCTGGTTAATTCTCAGTGTCACCTCGATAGAGCTGGGCGTCCTTGGCTTGATGACCTTATGGAATGTAGACATGGATTGCATTTCTATACTGTGCCTTATCTACACTTTGAATTTTGCCATAGATCACTGTGCACCCCTGCTTTATACATTTGTACTAGCTACTGAGCACACCCGAACTCAGTGTATAAAGAACTCCCTCCAAGAGCATGGGACAGCCATTTTGCAGAATGTTTCTTCTTTTCTTATTGGGTTGGTCCCTCTTCTCTTTGTGCCTTCAAACTTGACCTTCACACTGTTCAAATGCTTGCTGCTTGCCGGCAGTTGCACACTTCTGCACTGTTTTGTTATTTTGCCCGTCTTTCTAACCTTTTTCCCACCTTCCAAAAAGCACCACAAGAAAAAGAAACGGGCCAAAAGGAAGGAACGAGAAGAGATTGAATGCATAGAGATTCAGGAGAATCCTGATCATGTTACAGCAGTCTGAAAGGCTTAGAAAAAATAATAGTATATTCTCTTTTTAAAAAAGCGTTGCACAGAGATGCAGGGAAAATAGAGCAAAGATCTCAGCTGCTTGTGCTGGCCAGGTCTGACAAGGCAAAGGAAGATCAAGAAGGGGTATTCATGACACATCAAGGTGCAAACTTTTTTTAACAAAAATAATGAAAGTAAAAATAATCTCAATTGTTTCCTTTGAAACCTCATTCTCCACCAGGGAAAAGTCTGTTGGCCATTAAGTTTTCCTGAATCTCAACCTGTAGCTCTAACGGGAATTGTTTGATCTGTCATATGTGGGACTGAAGCAAAGGTGAAAAAGAGTTACCATTAAGTAAACAGTAGGGAAAAAGGCAGACTCGTTTGATAAAATTGTCCACGGAAAGGAGAAAACAACATTTCAAATGAGAAAAGGGAACAAGACCAAGAGAGAGAAAAAAATGCCATGGTATTTTTTCCTTCTTTTCTGGAGCAAGCTGGTTAAAAAAAAAACCTATGCACTTGGGAAGTAGATGTTTAAAACAATCCAAGCCAAAGTACTTCCCAATTCTAGTATACCATGCATATCTGTAACACCACAATTAGTGTTATTGTGAATATGGATGGCAAAGATATACTGCTAAGGGATAGAGGTACTGTTTATATAGGAAAAGAAACCATCATAACCATTTGGAAATTCAGCATTTATTTTCTTTAAATACGACACATGACCTTTATCCCAAGAGGTCACAGGTGGTAGTTACTACCATACATACGTTTGGGCATTTCTGAATTATGAAATTCCCCTTGAACTAACAGATATCATGAAACTAACCCAGGCCACTACCACTGCAGCAGTATTTGCAGTTCCTACAGTGTGACACTTTTGAATTCTAATTTTTCAGTGTTGACATTAAATACTGAATATTAATCAAGCAGAAGCTTAAAATGTAACGATGGATTGCATATCACAGGCATAACGTGATCGTGTAACGGCTGAGTCAGCTCTGGAGCACCCGCACGGTATTATCATTATCTATTTGGTCCAAAGGATGAAGGTATATGTTTGCTGGTCCCTGCAATATGCTGCAGGAAGTGGGATTTTCCCCTTCTTTAAGCAAAATGTCAGTCAAGTACTTGCCACACACACAAAAATTACCGTGTTAAGGTCTGCACGGGGCTGAATCAACCTGAAGTTGTAAAAAGACAGATCGATCCCCTGTGGGAAGGGGAGAGTGAAATGTCTTTATTATTATTATTTTTCCTAAATATTTGAATGTCGATTGTCTGCAACATAAAGCTTTGTTACGGCAGTTGAAATTTCACAGGAGAGTGCAGTAAATCCACAGTTACTATGTGACACTAGAAATCGTACTGTAAAGAACTGTGAATGACTTTCTGTGCTTTGTAAACTATACAGCTCAGTAGCCCAGGAGAAGGGATGAAAATAGATCTAGCCATTTCAGTTTGCTCTTGGCCCAGTTCTGCTCTGGAGCTTGCCATGTCCATCTCCCCTTTCAGTATTTTAAAAGGGCTTGCTTTCTACTCTCTGGAGTATAGTATAGCATCACCTACATGAGCAATGTCTTCCTGAATATATAGTATCCATGAGGACACTATGTAAAGATATCACTATATGGAGTGTTTATGTCTACTTTGTATTATTTGTGGGTACCTTTAAAAGATGTCTGGAAGCTGTTTGCCTTCCAAAGTGTGTATACATGTCTATTTGTGGCTGGTTAACTCAGTCTCAAAGCTGCAGAGTGTGTTGATGAGGGTGTGTACATATGTTTTACTAAAATACTCTCTGCAAGAAGTTGATTATTTCTTATGTGACATATCTCACCTCTTCCTACTCTTTCATGGTTAGGAAGAGCCAGAGAAAATTCACCTGCAACACAAAAAGCCATTTGAATGCAAGTTCTAATATTCATTAGCTGCTTCTGTTTCCAAGGAATGCAGTTTTGTCTCCTCTATATTTTCTGTACTCTGCCATTACCATTTGCCAAAAAATGACCTCTGTGTTTTAGGAGTGGTCAAAGCTCTTGATTGTTCAAGGGATGTTTTGCATGCAACACGTTTTAGAGAAAGATAAACTTTCCAGATAGGTAAAGCTTCCAAAGTTTGAATCCAGATCTAAACTTCAGGTGTAACTAGATCAAGGTTTGTGGTTTGATCCAAGACATTCAAGGGTCAGCAGCAAAACTGAGATCTAAATGGTTTAGTAAGATTTAGGAGCAGGGGATGTTTTAATGTTGGGTTATGGCTCAGATGCCTCTCTAGTTGAGAAGTATTTACCGACCTTGATTTGCATTCTGAAGACATTGTGCAATATCCATCCATTTTAAAAGAGTTGGTTATGAATGTCAAGCTCTCCATACTTCTTCTTCTATTTCCTCCACTGTCTATACAAAACCGGGGTTGTTGCAGCACAACAGTGACCCTTGGGTATCACGTCTGGAGTTGTCTATTCTCACACTCACTCTGTGTGTCACAGGAGATATTGCTGGTCTTCTCTTGCACTGCCCAGATGTACCCCAGGGATCTCTGTCATGCATTGTATTGAAGAAAGTAGCATTTTCCAAAGCCAGGATTAATCTCTTCTAACTTTGGATGTTGACAATGTAGATATTTATATCTGAGATCCCTTTATGGCCATACGAGAGGGACAGATACTTCTGACCCATTTTACAACTGCACGTTAGGAATAAATGAATCACACCTTAAAAAATGCATATTTCTGTCCATTGGTGAAAAAGGAAGCTCAGCATGCTTAGTTCAGGTGCAGACATCAGCAATGCAGACTCATCCAGATTTGGTGAGATTAACCCCACTTAAAATGATCAAATATCAAGTGAAAGAGAAAAGAAGAAAACCTTAGAAACTTGTCTCCCAAGCATCTATTTTAGGGATAAATCCTAGGAGTAACTCAGCCTAAATTTTATGTTTGGCTTATGAAGCTCTTATGCAGAACAGATCGTTTAAAAATTGCCACTGGAATTCCCCTAGCAGAGAAAGGTGAGCTAGGAAATCAGAATATGTCAATATTGAAGGTAGGCTCACACAAATAAGCTGGAGTTTGATGAGATGTCAAACCAGCTTCTCTCTCAGTATCACGCATGCACAGGAGCACTTGCATATACCAGACACAAGTTATACAGATTACACTCTGGGACTAGAAAACAAACCACATCTTCAGTGGATGTCATTTTATTACTTTATTTATTAACCATTTTCCAGATCCACCAAGAAAGGCCGTTGCAGCTAGTATTCCTGCAGATATGCCAGTTGCTGTGGAACAAGTAAAACTTTCATCTCAAGCTTTAAAAAAAAAAAAAAAAAAAAAATATTTTCTTCTATAATTCAGCACACACTGGAATCGTTTGGGGATGGGAAGTCCATATTCTTAATTCCTTCTCCTTTTTTTGCTTATTTTGCTTTCAGTCCTTTTCAGTAAATTCTACCCTTTTCTGCAGCACCTGTTAGCTCAACTGGAGCTATATAAGTACCTGTGAAGAAAGGACTTAACCAATGCAAAGCAATGTGACAGTGATACATGGCTGCATATTGGATCTTCATCATATCCCTTTTTTCCAGTTACCCTAAGTCCCCTGGGATATTGTGCATATTCCTTTAATGTCTGGTTTTAGATATGGTCTACATAAGCTGCCAAGAACCCTGTGTGCATTTTCCTGCTTGGTTTGGTTTCATTCTCTCAAAGTATATTGGTTTGAATTCATTGTTGAGATAACTCTGTTGAAGTCCACAGATTTATTGCCATGATATAGCTGGCTTTGCATGCTTTCTATATGGTAAGAAGTGAAATCATGACAAATGAACCTCATAGATTGTTGATATTCTTGTTGAACAATATATCTGTCTATATAGCTATTGTTGCATGCTGTATTCAGGAGGCTACAGTGAAGGTATATTTTCTTTCTGTAATTTTTTCTTTACACTTTCCAATGTGGGCTATTTTAACCTTAATTAATCTATTCCTCTGCCTTTTTTATTAGAATTGTCTTCACCTGTGTAGTCCAGCACTTGATATTTCATAAATCTATTGCCTAACAAAACAACATACTTTTTATGGCCAAGATAGGTATGGATGCATGACACTTTGCATGTATAATTTAAAGATATTTTCTTCAGGGTTGTCATTCTCAACCTTTTTCTTCAAACAGTTCCTATTTAGGATGTAACCTGCCACATGCTGATATCTATTCGAGTTCACTTGAACAACTGTAGTTTTGAAATTTTCTCCAGTAGGAAGGAAAAGAACCAGGGGAGAAGGAAGAAATATGAAGAAAAGTAGTTGTGTAATCAGTGGGGTTTTTTTTCCCAAAAGGGTCTCACTGCTCTACTCTTAATTAAGTCATGCTGAGTAGTGACTCTAGCATAATTAAGATTTATTTCAATGGAGTTATTCCATATTTCACTATGACAAGAGCTTGGCTTATTGTCTTTATGCAAGTACCATGCTAAGTCTCTGATTAATTTTTCTATAATTATAAACTTTAATAAGTTCTTTTTCATTGCAACACTAGTTTTTTGAGTACCTCAAGCTCTCATTTGATGTTTTAGGAAACACTGAAAGGAAGTAAATTTAAGCAGTTAGTGAACAAGAGGCTTGTTGTAGTGTTGGGGAAAAGGGATATTTCACAAAGAGGCAGCGTATCCTCTAACAAGACTGTAAATTAAAAATGATGTTAAAGCTCTCTCAGAAGATGAAGGTGAAATGGAAACCAAGTGAAACATGTTGTGTGGAGGGTAGTGTAATCAAATTATAGACAGTCAAGACTGATTCTTCTTCCATATCATCTTACACAAGCAAGAAGCCATTTGAACAAGGAAGGAAAATGAATATGGAAAGAAGCTCATCCATCCCCTGAAATGCTTCTTTTCACCAGTCTTGCATAAAGCAATGTCTCAGACCAAGCGAGCGTAGATTCCCCCACCTCAGCATGGAGGTCTCCATGACCTGTTTTCCATGTACAGCAAGGAAGGGATCCCATCCTGGGTTTTACACACTCTTGAGGAGGAGATTCAGAGCTTCTTCCTCGCCTGATGAAGCTGTGAATGAGAGATGGAAGGTGGATACCATGCTGCAAGTACAGGAGTTGCATGCCCCCCTTGTTTGCTCTCTGCCTTCTATATGAGCGGCAGCACCACAATCTCCTGGAGAGATACAGAGGTACCTACCTGGAGCTTACTGGTGGCATTCAAAATTTCCCAAGGAGTAATCCGGAATTTGTGATCACAGCAGCACAGGCATATATCTGAGGAAGAAGACTTTAGGGGCTTTTTTAGAGGTGTGCTTTGAGAGATCCCCATTTGTCACCACAGACCCCCCCACATCAACTCAACTGCCTGAAACTGGAGAATTGCAACTGCTTCTTCTGACACTTCAGTCAAGTAGAAGAAAGTTTTCTGGAAGTTTTTCCTTTTAATCCTCAAGGCTTTCTTTTCCTCAAGTTTTCTACCTCCTTCACAGCTTAAAAGTGAAGGATCCAATGTGAAACTTAGGTGCTCATCCCACCCACAGTGGTCTGAAACGTCATTGCTTAACCACAAGGTTGATGTGGGTTGTGGCTTTTCAGGCAAAACATAGTGATCTGGCCATCTTGCTCAGATAGGCAATCAAAACTCTGCTGAAAATACCTAAGCATGAAGCAGTTCTGAACTTGAAATTTCTTTACTTTCTTTGTTTTCTCTCTGACATACCAATGCACCCACAACACTATTCTTATTTTTTTCCTGCTTCCTCATTAAACAAAATAAAGTTTCTCTTTCCCACTCCCTGAGGCTATCTTTCCTTTTCAGCTCAACTTATCTTTTTCTTTAATCTTCTGTGTGTGCTCTCAACCTCTTCAAAATATTCCTATTTATTTTTTGAAAACTCTGAGACCATAACCCCGTTGAAATAAATGGAAGATGCTTGAATGCATCAAAGTGCAGACTCTGGTACAGAACTAGCTCATTTATAACAGCACCAAAATAGCTAAAAACTTTCTTCAGACAGAAAAGTGTCTGTAAGAAAACTCAGAAAATAATTAAACCTAAATTTCCATTTTTCTGCACTTTTTATCTCATAAACTTCTACTTTTACTACTTCTTTTTACTGTAGACATTTCTTTTTTTTCAGCACACTTTCATCATAGAAACGCCTATTTTTTTGCTGCTTTTCTGC